>MU842889.1:0-176333 GCA_030867305.1 Colletotrichum zoysiae | reverse complement strand
GTGTGTGTGCATCGGCAAGAGTATATCGGGGCATGGCATGGGTGAATGATGGACGGCTTCGTCCTGGACGCATCGGTTCAGTGCTGCAAGGGGGGGGGGGGGGGGGGGGGGGGGGGGGGGGGGGGGGGGGGGGGGGGGGGGGGGGGGGGGGGGGAGGAGGGACCGCATCATCGACGGAACTATAAGCAATCTTGGACGGTCCTCGGACGGCGCTGTGACTTGCGAGGTTTGGAGATGCAAATACCGAGGGCGCACTGATGCTACGGCATCGTGATGGCGGGATGGATGTGATGGGGCAGCCAAGAGCTACTGCGTGCGCGTGCGCGCGAAGCTGTCTGTCCATCTGTCTGTCTATCTGCTTGTCTCTGCGTGCCTGCCTGCCTACCTGGGGTTCTCGCACCAATTTCCACGGCCACATTCCACACTTTGCAGGATTAGGCGAGGCGAGATCGCGTGCGGATCGAAAGGACCGACCTCCTCGTGTACATAGTGTACAGCCCGAGAGAGAGAGCCCCGGAGGGTCGGGGGGGCAACACTGGCAGGGTTTGGCGACGGAATTTCCTCCGCTGCGAAGGTCGAAATCAGACGGCCAGGTAGACCGGTGTGGTTTTCCGGGGAATTCATTCGGTTGGAGCAACCGATTCATTGATTGATTGATTACTGAGGGCCGCAAGGAAAATGACTGCCTGCCTGCCTGCCTGCCTGCCTGCCTGCCTGCACCAGGTAGGTGGTCTGGTCTGGTCGTGGACAAGAGTTCCAACGTCCGTCAGCCGGCCATCCGTGGTTGGCTGCTTTTTGGTGGCCGAATCGGCCCACGATACGATACGGCCCCCGTTCGTTCGTCGTTGCTTCTTTTTTGCCACGGCAACTAACTGCCATCATCGTATCCGCCATGTAGATATATGTATGTCCGAGACGAAAGACAACGAGGTCAAGGCCCTTTCGGCGTGCGTGCCTACACGGCCGGCCGGTCGGTGTAGTATGGCTGGCGGGACGCTTCCGCATCCATCCATTCGTATCCCACCGTATCATCCATCTCCTCCTGCCCGAGTTTCGAGCCTCGCGTCGAAAAAGACTGGGTGAGGCGTGATCCATCCATCCATCCCCGCCATTAGAGCAGCAGCATGTTGCCGTTCCGTGTCTCGTCTCCCTCCCTCCCTCTCTCCCTCCACACTGTTGAGCTGACGTCCTTCAATATTGCTGCTGCTGCTGCTGCTGCTGCGTTGCTCCGTCTCTCAAACCTGGGCTCCCCGCACGAACCCTCTAGCATCCTCTTTATCGTCATATTATTGTTGCTAAGGCCCCCTCGGCTACATGTTCGTTTCCCAGATCCCTCTCGCCTCTTTGCTTTTTCTTTCCCTTCTCTGGTCCCTCCTCTCGACACACACCCCCCACCCCCCCTGCACAACACATTACCTATCATGTACAACATGTATGTACCTGTGGGTGGGGTGGCGGAGGACACCGACAAGCTCAGTTGGCAACGGTGTGTGCTGTGCCGCTGTGTGCTCTACCCAGAGAGTAGGTACATAGTGCAACAGTGGTCCTTTAGCGGGTGCCCTGGAAAGCAGAGTGATTAGCAGGGGGGGGAGGTCTTTAGTCGGCGGGTTCCAGGTAGTCCAGGGCAATCATATCGGTTGGTGTTGCGCCCATATTGCATTGCTCACTCAAAAGACGTCTCCATCATCGTCTTGATTCAGATCCTCCCACCTCCCACCCACAGAATGACATTCCTGGCGCCAATCTCCGATCTCACACCCAGACTTTGTTTCGTGGCTTTCCCTCGTCCTTTTTCCAAGGGGAAGGGGGGCAGGCATTTCGAAGAACGGCTGCGCAACAAGCTAGGTAGGCCCGCCCGCCTCGACGCTGGCGACCATGTCACGACGTGCAACGCAACCAGTTTCGGATGAGTGCACCAAATAAGATGGATAAAAGCGAGTCAATTCCCATGGATGGCCTTCTTCTCAACTCAACCCGGATCCCGTGGATTGGAAAGCCCGTCTTTGAGCACTGGCCATCTAGGTAGCTAGGTATCCTATCTCTCTCATCGCGTCGGTCGAGGATCCAGTCTGTCGGGAGCAAATTCCGCGGTCCCGTATCCCAGAGCAACTGCGCCGGCGTCCTGCATCCGAGGCCATCAGCCGTCTGGTCCACTGCAGATGCATATCGCGGGACGGCAGAAACCAACCGGCCTTGAGAGAAAGCCGCCTGCCTGCCTCTGGCCAGATTTTGGTCTTCCAAAGTCGCGGGCGTATTGCTTTTCCATCCATCGGACCTTGGGAGGCCGTGTCATGGTGCTTGTCGCCGAGTCCGAAACAGCAGATTCGAGCGGGTTTGCTGCTTCTTTCTCACTTATTCAAGCCACGGTTTGCATACCTACTTGCCTGACATTCCCGACAGATCCTCGGCCCCCTTTTTTCTGCCATGTACGTACGGACAGAGAGCAAAGCGACGACTCTTGACGTTTGTTTTCAATATGTAGCTACCCAAGTCGGCCGAGACCTGGCAGGTGCATTGCATTCCGGGGCCCCAATCATATGCAATGAGTCGCGTCGGTATGCTCATTCTCCATCATCATCTGGGCCTACCTAGAAGATCGGCATTTGCCGTCTGTTTGTTTGCCGGCGCTTGTGCAAGCCTAGCAAGCAGTCGTGGTGCGGGTCAACCGCTGGTTAGGTACTCTACCGAGTCCCAAAGACCATGGAAACAAGCGCGCGCGCGCACTGTTCCTTCTCGTGGGCCCGTTGCTTTTTTGTTAAGCCTGACGTCTTTGTAAACACCGCCCCGAGCACACACACTCGGTTACTATATTAATCCGTACACGTACGTAGTATAGCAAGCATTACAGGGGTGACCAACGGTGTTTGGACCCAGGAGCACGACCTGCAGTAGCCATGGCAGCATGCGAGCGGCACAGCCGGGAGAGGCGCAACCATGGTTGGTGTGGCTGTCTCGCAGCGCCACCATCGTGAGATTTGGTGACATTTGCCGCGTTCTCCCTGGCGGGGCCATTTAGACATGATGACGCCGTAAAACCCCGTCCAGACAATGATTGTATTATGCATTCCACTCATTAGGCAGACAGGGAAGATGCCATGCCACGTCGCTCCCATTGCTGAGAGCAAGGACTAGCGCCGACCAAAGAAGACCTCGGTGGACGAGAAGACAAAGCTGGTTTATTGTCATCCTCACGGTGCCGACGAGTCGCGGTCAGAGACGCCGCATGGTCCCAGGGCAGGATGCGATCATGTGCTTGCAAGGGCAAAGGCTAGCAAGAGAGAGAGGGAGACTGGCTTGTTGTTGTGTCTGGGTGTACCAGACCATGTGGATCAATCAATCGAGGCTGCTCGGCACCGAGTGGTCACCTAGCAGGAACAACAGTGATGGATGTGGTGGAGCAGAGTATGACAGAAACCACGCCTGGCGAGACAGTGAAGTGTGGACCTTGTCGACGGCGTTTTGCAAGGGAAAGTCGAACAGTTTGGCAGATGGTATGACGCGTCATTGGCACTCGTAAGTAACGACGATGGGCTTGTAAGTAGCGGAGCTGGCACTAAGAAGGATGTGCTGAAGAAGCTTATCAGAGAAGAAGTCTGTTGCTGCATCGTACCCCTGCGTGGCGGGGACCCGGTGAAGGTATCTGGAAGCTGCCCAGGGCTGCTGGCTATACATGCATCGCCAGTTTGGAGGCACATCATGGGTATCTGGGGCATTTGAGAATGGCGTATGCATGCGTGTGCGTGTGCGTGTGTGTGCGTGTGTATGTGTGTGTGTGTGTGCGCGCGCCTCTGCGAGCATGCGTGTGGTACCGGTGAGCAGCGAGGAGAGAGTGAGTGTGTGACGGACGCAGCTGCAACGAAGGCCGTGCCGTGGTGTGGCATGTTGTGCATTGCTTGCTGCCGTTCGGTGTCATTGGCGGCGGCTGTGTGTGTGTGCTTGTGCTCTGCACAGGAGGGTATGCAGTGCAGGCAGCGAATACCTACCTAGGCGGTAGGGTTATGAGGCTGTTGGGAGCCCGCCTTGGATGTGACATGGCCGGGGTGGAAGTCTGGTTCGAAGTGACGCACCGCGGCCTAATGTTCTGTCTCGGTTGGGCAACGGATGTGAGCACTGGGTTTTGCAGTGTGGGCTGACATGACATGGAAGTCGGCGTTGCTCGACAATTCATTTGCTTGTTCCGGGGTGGGACGTGTCTCGTATGTCAGCGCTGCGCAACACGGGGAGCTCGAGGCGTTGTTGGTTGCTTGTTGCAGTGTTGCTTTGCCTGCCTGTCTAGCTAGCTCGCTGCTTGCTTCTTCCTGGGAAAACTTGGGTAGGCCTATCCTATCCTGTCGCCCACGTCTCTGCGGCCGTTGAACGCCTCATCTCCGGGATTGCAGCAGGACGGACACGGCGAATGGCTGAGCGGCGGGTTTAGCGTTCAATAGTGGAAGGCGGTCGATGGTCAGGTCAGGTGAGTGCCGTGTCGGCCAGAGAGGAAAAAAGAATGCGTGGTCGTGGGTGGTGGCTTTGTCGAGATGGAGTGGCGATGATGATGATGTTGTTGTTGATGTAAGCCTGAAGGTTTGCCAGGGCAGGGCAGGGCAGTCAAGTCTGAGTCTGAGTCTGGGGCACAGAGTTGAGTTGAGTTGTACCTGCTTCTGCTTTGATGACGGGCAGGAAGGACCGACCAACCCAGGCCCGACCAACGTCCTTCCTTGTCTTTGATGCTTCCTTCCTTCCGTCTGCTCTGCTGCAGGTACGGAAAGCCCGGTACACCGGGTAAAGGCATATCTACACTAGTTAGGTACATAGGTAATTATCCAAGGGCAGTGATACCGCCGCTAAATTCCATACATTCCTACCTACTCATTCTAGGATTCTGCCAACACCGTAATCTCCGTGGTTCACTTTATATAGAAACTCTACGCAAAGTTATAGAAACAATAAGCTGCTATGTAGGGTTCGTTAGGGTCGAGGTTAGGGCTTATGCTAGCCTTGGAGGTAGAGAGTTTAGGTGAGCGTTCGAGATATACATACAGATCGACACGGTATCCCTCTTACGTATAGGTACCTACTCCGGATTTCTCCGTAGGTAATACTACTATGTTGGTGCATATTCTTGCTGGTTACGTTATCCAAGCTGCGAATGCCACACTCGCTCCCTGCTCTGTTCTGCTCTGCTCTGTTCTGCTCCGCTCCCAACGCCGACCAACAAACCTATTGTGTCGCATCCCCCCCTTGGATCCGTCATCATTGCAACCTCCTTCCGGCCAAGTTCTCGACCTCCAATTCCTCGCTGTTGCTACCGTTTCATACGCCCCAGGACGAGGAGGGCACGCAGAGTTTGCGGTTCGGCAGCCAGCCCTGTTCCAGCTCCCAAAGTACCGGATCCTTCGCATCGCCATCGCGTTGGAGAGAGAGAAAGAGAGAGAGAGGTGCCAGAGACGAGCCCCGGAATCGCGCGTCTCTCGTCAATCTCGCTCCTCAGACCAGGTGGGATACAGATAGCGCTCTCTCACTCTCTCTCTCACTCACACACACACACACACACACACACACACAAGGCAATGCCTAGTCGAGAGTGCACACTACGAAAGCAGTGTCCTCCCCGTCAATCATTCAATAACCGTCAGCTCTTCCGCCCCGCCGTCCGGCTCCCCGTGCTTAGCCTGCATATATCCCTGCAAGACCCCTGTTTACCTAACCAGTCCGAACAATTATGGCCAGCCTTCGATAGCTAGGTAGGCCCTCTCGGAGCGGTGGATCCTGGCCAGGCTAGGAAGCGCGAAACCTTGAAGCTCTCGAGCTCAATACTACGTACGGATACATCGTAGTGCATACTTGCTATGTGCAGTAGTGCAATACGGCATTGCTTGGCTCAGCTTGCTAGTGTCCGGCTTCCAGTCCCGGAGCGAATCTTGTCGTCTGCCAACGGCGCCAGTCTGCATTCGACCTTCTCGCCTGCAGCTCTGCAGCTCTGCAGCTCTGCAAATAAGCACACCCGAGTATGTATTCATTTTCTAGGCCTGGTGGTTGACCGGGGGCCTGGCCTGGCCAGGGTGCTGACCTTTTTAAGAATACCAAGCTAAATGCGTTATCACAGCGGTTCCTCTTGAGGTCGCACAGGTACACAACGATGGTGATCCTTTTTGAGAAGACGCCAGACCGGAAATCGATACCTAATCAATCCCCTGCCTGCAAGCCTCATCACCGCGCACGTGCGTCTCCTTCTTCCGCTGTCGACCTTTGACAAGGCAGTTAGTTATGCCGCCGCGACGGAGCGTCTCTGCCTCTGGAGCGCCGACATAGCTTCGAGCAATGCGCGAATCTTGCCTCTTAACCATGCACGCACCAATACGCTAGGGAAATTAATCGGCCAGGAATCACCGTCACCTTCGAGGGCCAGCAGCCGCATCCTTACCTAGTCCTGCCCGGCCGGCAGGCCTCGACCGGGTGTTGACTTCACTATCCACCCCTTCTCACCTCACCGGCACGTTGGATCCCGCATCTGCAACCGGGACGAAATATAGCCTCATTTGCCTTGCTGCTTGCTTCCCTTGCCCCGAGGCAAAATTCTGCCCACGACCGACCCGCAACGTGGCCCACAAAACCGGCCATTGAGTAATCTTTCATCATTTTCCTCTCGTGCCAGGGGCATCGCGGCAGACTAGCTGTGTACGCATACTTCCAGGCCCCCGAATGGAAAGCCCGTTGGTGTCTATTTCTTCATCTTTCCCCCCCCTTTCCTTCAATAGGCCGATACGCAGATAGTGTGCCTTCCTACTACATTTCAAGCGGTGGAACTCGTTCATGAGCATCCGCGGCATGTGAGTCCCGCTACATGACATACGAGGTCCACCGTACATCCGGATGTCGTCCGGCTTTTCCTCCTTGATCTGACCAGAGGACGACCCAAGAGAGGGCGGCATGATGGGATGAAAAGTATCCCGACTCGCTGGCTGCACACAGAAACGTTGCACAGGGGTTTCGTCGGCCGCTAGGACGATCGAATCAACCTTCTCGACTCCCTGTTTCTCATTGGCATACACCCCCTCCCAATCAGTCTCCACGAAAAGAACATCACAGCAGGCCTGTTGTTGTCTGATTACACATTCCACCAATGGGGCCTGGGGAATGAAGATCAATGAAGCTCAGCGATATCAATTGGCTCAGCTGCCAGCCCTTGGCTTCCAGTGCTCTCACCCCCCACGCGCGATGCGCAGCGGGAGCCTCGTTTTACGTCAAATGCCCTTCCGTACCAGCCGACAGAAAGGTCGTCTTGATGTGAGAGCAGTCCGACAGCGCAGAGTCCCCATGCATGCACCATAAAAGCGACAATTGGAGACGGGAGGCTTACATAGTACTCCCCAACGTCAATGGCCGTATTGCCCAAGTAAATGCAAGCAGTGCAAGTGGTGCGGTCACAAGGGGACGCCATCCGTTCAACCCTGCTGGCTCAACGGGTAAATGAGCCAGGCGGCAGCAAAGTTCACATGCATTCACTCTCCGTCACTTCCCGACACTCATCTCTGTTACTTATCACCCAAGTGCTTCTTGTGATTACTTAGGTAATCGTCTTAAACATTCGTCCCGCGGCTGAGTCTCTCTCTGCCTACTTACTCCACGGCTAAATTGAGCCAGGGGGGGGTTGTTGGCCTTTTTCTGCAGACGGCGTCTCCCTCTTTGCCTGGGGACTAATTAGCCTCAACACTATCCACCATGACGCCGCTCCGTTGCATGTACGAGACCTGGAAAACGACACGTCGGAAGCCTTTGCACTTTTTGCCTTCGGCCCCGGCCCTGCATCGACCATCCCGGGAACCCGGAGCAAGTGCCTGTATTGGACAAGGAACACTCAGTTCTCACCTCGCAGATGCAAGTGACAGCCCCAAACACGTCGCCCAGAGAGGAATGTGCTTCACTACAGCAATCACCAACAGGGCCGATTGTGGCGTTCGTCGGTGGGGGTTTGGTTCGCGACCGGCAGCTACCTTGTCTGCCAATTCTGGCCATTGTTCCTGGCCTTCGCCCTCCCGTTTCTGCTGCTGCCTCATGATGGATGGAATTGGGGCTGCGGAATGCCTGAAGGGACGGTTGGTCATACTATGTATGCTGTGCACCCTCTTGGCGCGAGGATCATGGCGCCGCGGCCCTCATCCTGGCTTCCGGCCCGTGTCGCCCATGCAAATACCTGCATGAGAAGCACCAAGATGAGGCAGTCTGGATGGCTTTGACGACCTTGGTCCACGTATTCCTGCGCCATACGCGATGGACAGAAGCGGACAGCCCCGGTGGACAAAAGCAGAAAAACCCTAGGAGCCGATCGGTGAGCTTTGGGCACAGAGATCCCAAATAGGATTCTCACGGGAGAGTGTTCGGCGATCCAGCCGTCCGTGTCTCTCTTTCACTCTGGCCAATACGATGCCGCCTACATGGCTGCCAAGACTGGACTCTCGCTGGCGCTCGATGGAATCGTTTTCATTCCCAATCAATCGCCACCAGTCTCTCAGCAACAGGACGGCATACTCGTCAAGCCGGGGCGCTCGGCGGAGATCGAGCTGCTTCCCCGGCACGGCTGGACCCTGAGTAGCGGGCGAAGAACTTGCCCGTCATTTCCCCACTCCCCCCATCCAATCTCTAACAGCCATCTTTGACGCCGTCTCATGTTAGCAGCCGCCCCGCGTCATGTTCCACAAAGTCGGGCGAACTGTGTTCTTCGAGACCCATGTTTGAAGATTCAGGACGGCTTCGAGACTAACGTGTGTTACAGGCACAGCCGGTGGGTTCTTGGGTCTCGCGAGCTGCGACTCGCCCGCCCGGAGCGCAGTCCGGTGCGGTGCCAACTTTGGCGGATTTACCGAGGATCACAACCACCGCGGGATCTTTTTCTAGCCCCAAAGATCATCGTGCTAGCCGCGCATTCCGCTAGCGGGGAAAGCAGTACCCTGTCGGCCTTTGCAGTATCGCGAGAGCCTCAGATGGTCACACCCAGGCGGTAGTGCGCTATGACATCAGCCATCGCAACTCCTACCTGAGTGTGGGGAATGATGCCAGTACCGACGGCAGCTACTATACGGGACCGCACCGCACTGATATCGTTGCGCAAGCTCATCTCACCAAGTCCCGAGGCTGTCAGAGGTTGAGTGTCAATCAATCAATCATCATCACCCATTTTTTTTTTTTTTTTGTGGACAAGAGCCGATGGCCGTAGGCTACAGGCCCAGGCTCTTCAAGCTAGCAGCGCCCAGGTTGCCAGACTTCCGGCAACTGCTTCTCGACCGTGCTGCATCTGGCGAGTTGGTCATCCCAAGACAGGAGAGCTTCTTAAGGAGCTATGGCACCGGGGCAGAGCTTGGTATTCTTCTGCCGATCCTCGCTGGGAGTTCACGATAGCGTCTTGGCCTCGCTTCTGGCGCCAGATTAGGACCGATCGGAATGACCAGCACTGCGGGAGCCTATAGGAACCCACGGGCATGTAAGCAGCCACTTTGGAAATCTCGTCAGCTAGCCAGGAGCGCTGCCTCCAAAGTCGGACCTCGAACCACCACTCTATAGGAACCAGGAGTCGGTGGCTTCGAGGCTTACTGCCATTATCACGCGTACACGTCCCCTTCCGGCCGTAGATCCGCCACTCAGGCGACCGCTTACGCCTAGTCGCGAACGGCCGGTGAGCGGCGGTCGTTAGATCGAAATAGATACCGTGCGGCCACGCCCCTATTGCCCTATCAACGCCCGGGCAATGAACGACTTCGAGGGGGTCCATCCGCCACTCTTTTCGGGCTCCAACTGTCAAAACTGTGTCTTCTTTCGAGAGCCCCTCCCCTCCCATGCTCTATTGAGGCTTAGGCCGAGCCTCTGTTACAGCCTCAAAGGCCGGAGTTGCGGCTGTCGCATGGAAATGGGACAAGTCTCCCTCGACACCCCAAGACTGGGGCGGCGAACGTGCGTGAGAGTCGCCGACCCAGGACAGGGTCAGAGCGCGCGGGCGCCGACGCTTTTTCGTGCCTTCTGCTGCACTGACGAGCCCTGGGCCAAGTGTCGTTTGGAGATCATCATCATCATCACTCTCCCCGTCTCTATATGGGCAAGGTTAGGCGGGAGGCGAATCGCATGGCTCAATTGTTGGTCGTCTCTGCTAAAGTTCAGACTGTCAATCTCCTGGTCCGAGTATTTGCACTTGCAAGGTGCCCCCTCGCTCTTCGGATGACCTGACTGAACCCACCCAACCGAACTCGAGATCGACTTCGATAGCAGCATCTGTTCCAGCTGACGAAATGTCTCAGTCTCGTCTTTATTGAGCCCTGGTTACGCCTAGTTCCGCGGAACCCCGTACACACACACCCCCGGGTCCCTCGCCCAGCCTCAACGGTGAAGAAAAAGACGCCAAAAATAAACAAAAAAACAAAAAAACCCGACACAGGAAGGGGCAACTGATTGACAAAGGAACCAAATGCGGAAATCGCATTGTGGGAGAGGGCAGAGCAGCCGTTCGTGCCGTTGGGGTAGAGGCAAGGTTTCCTTTACTTTTTTCTTTCTTTTTTTTTTCGTCCGCCGTGCGCGCTTGGCTTAGTTGGATCCCCCCTTGTCCAGACATCAGACGCGCCAACCCATACATCTGCGACGGGTGCCGGGGACGGACCCTGGGTCATGAATCGCGTCATCGTCGGCGTGGCGGCAGACTGAAAGAGAGAGAGAGAGAGAGTCTCGTTGCCATGCTCCAAGTTCTCGGCGCAAAACTCCGTTCTTTGTCCGGGTTTTGCCATCAACACCGTGGAACTGATCACCCTCCAAGTAAGGCCAAGGCCACCCCGGGTGACAGGGAGTCCGGCATGGCAGTTTTGAAAGACAAGATCGGCAAACCGGCGGCACAAGTAAGAATGAACAAAAAAGTTTTTGATTAATAATGGGATCCCGCCCTCGGCTATCTACATGACGATCCCCGTGCTTCCAACGAAGAAAGAAAGAAAGAAAGAAAAGAAAAAAACCGCCTGCCTACTGCGGCGCATAAGCAAAGGCTAACCTGTCCATCTCGTCGCCGTCGCGTCCCAGGAAGCCGACAATCTGCCACCCGGCGGGCGCCGTGTGGGTCGTGCAGTCCGAGGTCCGCGTGCCCGACTCGAGCGTCCTGCCGGCGCTGGTCGTTGCCTGGATGTAGAAGTTGCGCGTCTGGTTGTTCCGCTGGCCGGTGCAGAGCGTCGCGGCGGTCCAGAACTCGGAGGCGTCGAGGGCGAGCGTCGCGGGGTCGCCGCCGTCGCCGCCGTGCTTGAAGACGGTGCCGTCGGCGAGGGTGAGGCCGACGGAGTCGAGGCGGCTGTCGCCGCTGAAGCTGAGCGCGGCGGCCTTGGGCCCGGACTTGCCGGCCAGCGCGGGGAGGTCGGAGAACCAGGCGCCGTGGGGCCCGCCGGAGAAGTCGGACTGGCGGAGGGTGGGGGACAGGGACCAGGTGAAGTTTGCGGTGATGGGGTTGTGGTCCGAGAGGATGTTGCCGTCGGGCTGGAGGAACCTCTGGCTCGCGTAGTCCCAGTGCGTGGCCTCGAGGCCGAGGACGGCGCTGCCGCGGTAGAAGTTCTTGTCGACCGTCTCGCAGTAGCTCGTGACGCTGGGGTTGTCGCAGAGGGTCTCGGCGGTGGGCACGACGCCGCCGCGGACGAGCTGGACCCACGAGTCCGTCAGGTTGTTCCGGGCGCCGAACACCTCGATGTCGTCCTCGAGGCGGGTGTAGCGGCTGTTGGTGTCGCCGAAGACGAGGACGGCGTTGCCGACGCTGTTGGCGTCGATGTAGTCGGCGACCTGGCGCAGGTTGCTGTTGCGGGCCGTCTCGTCGCCGGCCTCGGTGCCGGCGTCGGCGTGCAGGTTGTAGACGTCGACGTAGGCCCCCTCGGCGAGGCGCACGCGCATGAACGTGAAGCCCTTGGGGGTCAGGCAGTCGTTGCCCGAGGCGTTGGAGCACGTGTCCCACTTGACGCGCTCGAAGTCGATCCAGTCGTAGTTGGACAGGGTGTTGAGGCCGGAGCCGAACGGGACGCCGCCCGACGTGGCCGTGCGGTACGGGTGCGTGTCCGTCTGGTAGATGGAGGCATGATAGTTGAAGTCCTATTTCGGCGAGAGAGGGGCAAACGTCAGTATGCTACTTTCTGACCGCGCAAGTGGGTGTGTGTATGGTCTATTCATGGATGTCGTTTACATGGGACGGGCATGACAAGACATAACATGGTTTAGAGTTCGGCTTTAATGCGACGGTGACATATGGGAATGCGTTTAGAGTTGAGTTGAAACGGGATCGGCGGTCCTTGTTTTTTGTGTTTCGTGCGTATGGAACATGGCAGCTCTCTCTCTTGACTCACCTCTTGTACGTGGATGATGCCGTAGTTGTACGCGCTGAACAACGTGCCCATGGTCTTGGAGTTTGTCGTCTTGTCGCCGGGCACCTCGTTGTTCTGGAGGAACTCTGGCAGGCCGGCGACGTTCATGGAGAGGATGGTGAGGTCGCCGCTGGTGGCCTGCGCGAGCGCGCCCGAGGACAGGGCGCCTCCGGCGAGGAGCATCTTGAGGCCGGTGGGCTTCATGGCGGGCGACAAGTGTTCGATGCGGCTCGGTCTGGTGTCGGCTTCTTTGCAGGTGGTCCTTGTTTCGGGGGGGTTTATTCTATGCTGACGGCGCGGACGAGAAACGAGTGTGTGTGTGGCGGCGGTGAGGAGCAGCAGTAGAACGGCGCTGGAGAAGGAACAGAAACATCACGATGGGAGGGCGGACCCGGCGAGAGTTTATTTAAGTGCAAACAATGGAGACGATCTTCTTGGTTTGAGTTCTAAGGAAGACTCCTCCCCTCTCCCTCTCCCCCTCGGTCTTGCGCCATGACGAGATTGAGTCTCCTCGAGTGGGTTGACCCTGGGCAATAACCTATGTGCTATTCAGCCCAGACGAAATCAGGATTCCAAGATAGCAAGGACTTTAAATCGAGAAGGTGGCAACGACCGGCGATGGTGACAACGTGATGGGGTTTCCCCCCTCGTGATGGGTGGAACGCGTTGTATCCGTAGTTTAGCAAGCTTCATCTCCCGTGTTCGTCACACTGACCGCTGGTGCCCCCCCTCGCTACAGCGGCCATGTGTCCCGAATGGGGTATCTGGATGTGCGACCCTAGTCTTATCGAATTGGCGATGTAACCTTCAGCCGCGGCCTCCTGGCAGGCAGTGAAAGGTGCGGGGCGGGACGCAGTGCTTTCTTTGGTGGAATGGGAGAGAAACCCCTTGGGGTCACTGCTTAGGAGGGGCGGTGTTCATGCTCAATGTGAATCATTGACGGCAACTTGCCTAGATAGAAGAAGGACATACGTAGTGCTACGTGCTGCGTATGCTCATGACTCTTGTGTCACCTTCTCTTCGCCGTGTGGGGTTGGTTGTAGGAGGCGGGGGGGCTGAGTTTGGGAATAACATCAGATAGGCGAACCAGCGGGGACCGCGAGCCTAATTAGGCAATCTTGTAGTTTAAACACAACGCAGCCAAGTCAGCGCGGTACTACCTGCATTAGTCAATGCCTGGTTGACGCCTCTGCGAAGCCCTATTCACAACCCGACGCTTTGTCTCATTTCATTCCCTTCTTCCCCTTTCGGTAGGTCAATATTGGGTACGGAATCCACGTGGATGTTCTTGGGCCCTGAGATTCGTTCGTCAAAGGGCATCTCCTTGCAAAGCCTATCTAACTTATCCAGCTGGCATCCCATATGGGAAGGTAAGCCGGGTCTCACGTGGTTCGTCCTCTGTTAAATGTGACACGTGGGGGGCCAGCCGCTGCTTGATTGTTCGCATTTCTCTCTTACATAGTACGTCTGCGTTCTGCTTTCCTGCGCGCTGAGCTGTCCGACAACAGGGGGGGGGGGGGGGGGCTGTTGAATCGTCTCAACCACGAACGAATGCCCTTCCGTCTGGTCCTTCTTGTCTTTCTCGGTAAGACACGGGCGGGGGGGTCATCTCGCAACTTGGGATGGCACGTTGATGGCTGTGGCGCGGTGGAAAGGGAACCCATCCGAGTCTGACCAAGGCAAAGGCCCGGAAAATGTCCTTTTTTTTTTTTTTTGCCTGAATTTTGTGACGAAAGCCGGTAGGCATCCGCTGGCCCATGGAGAACAATCTCGGAACGGGTGCGACAATGTGACGGAGGATTCTTTTGGGCGGTACCGGACGTTGGCCGTCTCTCTCCGCGATATACGACGGGGGGGGCTGCCCAGGGACTTCATTTCGGCGCTATGATTGCGGTGGCCAGTCAACCGGAAGAGCTGGAAGTTCCTCCACCTCAATCCCGAATCCCAGGTCCTGGTGCCCGTTCGCGCGAAGCGAGGTGAAGAGAGGTCACGGAAGAGGGAGTGCCTTGCAACGTTGTCAATGGCGCCGCCCCCCTTTGTTGCCCACCGTCCACGGCGTGATCGCGACAATCCCCGTGCCACCATATTCGTTCACCTCATGCCAAACGAAACCGTCTCAAACCCAGAGGTGCGGACCAGCCGCTGCGGCTGGGTTCGGGGAAGTGTAGGGTAGGTATTCGCCGGCCCAAACTGTGTCGTGCATGTGCCAGCCCTGAAACACCAAATTTAGGGCACTGCCATCGTGAGATTGACTCTTGGGGCGCTGCGAGATCTCGTCTGGCCCGCGCACGGATCGAGCCTGGGCTCGGAAAGGGGGGCAGGGCCATGAGAGCCGGAGAAGTCACAGCGAAGAGAGAGAAAGAGGGAGACGAACGTCCATGGTTACCGCGTTAACTCCTCAACCGGCGGGTTTCTGGATAGCGTCTTTCCCGCACGGTCACGGTGCCCATTGTCCCCCCGCAGGTGTTTGGAGCTAGGCGTGGCGCGGTGGTGCGGCGTGGGCGCCATCGCACGCGTTCGTTCCTGGCTCATTTCAGCCGTCGGTTTTGGCTGGGTTCGCCGCAGGGCGTTGGCGTGCGCCGCGACGCGGGCTTTGGAGAGCTCGACGAACTACCAAGGAACGCCCGTCGTCTCTGGTCTACTTGCGACCCTCCTGACGTCAACAGGTTCATGTGCTGCAGCCGCGATGATCCGAAGGGGGCAAACTATTCCCTGTAATACACAGCACTGGCGCCAGTAACTCGGAGGCGAAGCGACGGTTGGGCACTCACCTGCGAGGCTTGGGGGAGGGAACCCTGACTCGGTGCTTGTTTAGGAATGTCGATGCACGGCTCCGGAGGTGATCAGTGACGGCCTGGCCAGCCTCTGGGTCGGGAGGGGTGAGGTCCGGGTCTCAGGCTCAGGATGCCGCGCGAATTGGCGAAGGAAATTGAACGAGTTTCGTGCGCTTGGCGTCAATCCTTTCTGATTTCTGAGAGACTTCGGTGTTGCAAAACTCGCTGCTGGCCACAGGGCGGGTATGCTTCGTGATGGTCGCGGGCGGCAACCGAAGGCTTATCGCTGGACATTGTCGGGCCCCCTCATGGTCGGAGACTGCTTGCGTCCCTGTAAGCCCTACGAGGCACTAGATGTCATTGGATGGCAAACGAGACATCGTGTGCTGTCCTGATAGAGTTGACTGCGGGGGGGTTCTTCTCGTTCTACAATGCCGATCTAAGCGAAAGGCCGACCAAATTACCATCTATCCAGGCATCCCCTCGTGAGGTTGCCAGCTACACAGTCACACCTAGTGTGTTACAGTGAGAAGAGCAAGCGAAAGGCCGACACCGCTTACAAACAGCGTTGACACAATGGGAGACACCACGATCTCCACGATCCGCGAGTGCTTCCGTTTCAACATTCACCTTTTCTTGGCAGATGTAAAAGCACGATTTGTGTGGTTTGAGGTGACGCGGAGTTATGCGTCTAGCGAGAAGCAGCAGCGCAGAGACGATACTTTAGTGCCGATAACCCTATTACTTTTGTCTTTTTCTTTTTTTCGAGAACCATCCACTTCCCATCGAGAAAAGTAAGATTCAGGCTCACAGGACAATATCGGACTAAGGTAAAGAGAATCCATGTCGTCTGTACTGGAATGCCGTCTGACTTAAATCCCATGCGGGGTCCCGTGTCTGGCAGCGGAACGCCGGCAATGGGTTCTTGCTCCTCAGCGCATCATACTCGTTTGGGTAAGTCCCCTATCAAGTGAACTACCGTGTTCAATCAGACACAGTGGAAACCCGTGCTGGGAGGTCAGGCGTGCTGGAGCATGAGGGACGTTACGGCGCTCAATAGCTTTCAGACAGTTTGCGTTGCCCCCACCACCTCTGGACCCTGAGTGCCGGGGGGTGAAGATGACATGCCTGTCCCATGCTGGGGCTCCTTGCCCAAGAACTTAGTCAGTAGACTCGGAGCCGTGGGCCTCGGTGCTAGGGAGCGAGTCTCGCCATAAGAGGCCGGCAAGGTTCCCTTTGAAGTATGATTACTGAGAGCTTTCAGGGAATCGAGTGTCGGGGGCGGCTGCTCAGGCATGCCTGCTCCATCTTTAAGAAACCTGCGCAGTACGTACTACGTATATTGAGCCATCATCGTGATCAACGGGAAATGTGGGATGGCCTGGAGCCATGGGAAAGCGACAATCGACGATCCGGAACGAAGAAATAAGAAACTGCCAGGGCCAGGTGGGAGAGAAGGTTCTCACGCTGACCTGAGGCGAGCAGTGCATATGCAGAGACAAGGGGGGAAACCGTATGCATTTATCCAGATGTGGACCAGCAGGGGAAGGGGGCCGTTGAACCACAGCTTTGGGGACGGCCCCTGTGTAATACGGCAAAGAATAGAGGAGGGTATCCTTTCGGGACAGCTCGGCCGGATCAAAGCTCCTCAATAACACCGGAAGATCGAGAAGCCTGCTTGTCTGCTTTTCCACACCACGGTCAGCGGGCTTATTACTTGCTTTCTTTTTTTGTGTTCTGCCTTCACATTGCCTGACGCGTGTTCGCGAGTGTGGCAGGTGGTGGTGTACGGGGATACGGCTAGCGGCAGGCCATTCCTTGGCCACAGTCCCCGAACAGACCAGCGGCTAGTTGCAACCGGTTTACGGCGCAGGCTGTCTCGCGAGCGTCTAGAAAACGTGGAGAACCGCGGCAAAAGCGGATGCTCCGGGGATGGGGCCCGTCGGTTTGCCCGGACGGCCTTGCGGCCCATGGTCTGTGTGCGTCTGAAGTCTCGGGGAATGCGGGCGATGAGAAAGTTGAGCTGAGATTAGCTTTCTGCCTCCCTTGGGCTGTTGCAGCGTGTGGAACACGCCCGTATTCGTAGATGCGTTTTGGAACCCATTTGTGACCCCCCCCCCCCCCCCCCTCGAGGCCGTTCGGCCTTTGGCAGCATGATAACGGCGACCTGAGTGCTTAAGTGCCGGGACAGGGCGGACGCGGCGCCGGAGCTTGGCCAACCGTTCTCCACCCCCCACAGGTCTAGGTATGCTGGCCAGCAGCCGGGTTTTGTCACTTACTACGTAGTCACTAGAACCCAGTCCATATGGGCGTATCTCGGTCAATACAAACAGAGAAGTGCGAGAGCTGTCCTTCATTTCGTCTTCCTGCCATTGGCGTCCTGGTCCACGTGCTTCCCCGTCCGACGTTGCAGTCACCCCCCCGGGAGCGTCCAACGAACCGGGCTGCCCCAGTAACTATTGGTAGACATTGGTGGACTGCAGCATCTTCTGGGATGCGTGTCTGCCGCGGAGGGGTTATAAGATCCAATGGCGGTTGGCATCCTGACAACGGCCCATTATGTCGCTTTGACCTGTCTGCATGCCTGCCCCGTTCTGTCCTCTGGGGTGTTCGAGGAAGTACAGGTCGTTCAACAAGTGGCAGTCTCATACATATTGAAAGTCGGCAAAGCGGAAAGTCGCCGTCAGCGAGAAAAGAAACCGTGGCCAAGTCTGCTGACATACCTCGTCCCTCCCCTGCCTTGCTTGACGTGCGGGGGGGAGCGTACGGCCACGCTTGAGTGGACTCGCGGGGTCCTATCTTGCAAACCCATCCATATATGTACTATGTATGCTTCAGCTGTCAATGCAGTCAGCGCGACGAGTCTCGCTTCAGGGGAGAATAAGGTGGTGTATGGGTGGGCGGCCTGTTGCGTGCCTCGCTCACTGTCCACTTCATCCTTCCCGCACTGACCTCTCCTGCAGGTTGGAACCAAGGATCACGCGACCCCGGTCGTCCAACGGGTCCTGTATTATATGGTCCCTGGCCGATATGCCTGTCGCGTTAAGGGCCGATTATCATGGCACATGGCAAGGCTGTGTGTGATGCATAGAAACGATGAGGGGGGTGGAGTTAGAGCAAGAAAGCCCGGGGGGGGGGACGGTCGAAGTGCGAGATTCAATTAAAAGAAGCTGGAAACAGGGCTTCGTTCACAAAGACCGACGCCGTCGGAATACTCTCTGTAAGCGCAGCATTGCACGACCGTGACGCGTAGCTCCACTGCCGTATTATCCAACGTTGAATTTCGAGATCGGCCCCTATGCATTTTTCCTCGCCGGGCTACGAAGGGCTTGTCGGCAACTCGTTGAACGTTGTGAGCAATCACATCCCTGTGGTGCCGAGCTGCTGTGACCTCGTCAGTTAGTTTCCTACGTTAGCGCGGCCCAGCCCAGGATGAGACCGCATTTGCCGTCCTGCCAATGTGCTATCCGTTGGCAAGACGCCAGGCGTCTGAATCCCGTCCGGGCGATCAAGCAGGCCGTACGTCAACGTGATGCAACATTCGGCAGGCCCATCGACGCATGGACGAAGGATGAAATCCCTCTAACGGCTATACCCCTCTAAGAGAACATTGCCGACGGCGGATCTTTTGCACAAGCCTTGTGGCTTTGTCACGTCGGGAAGAATCATGCTGGAGAAACTTGAATGCACGCCGCTTGCCGAAGATCGGACAGTGGGTAAAAAGCGGCCTGGCGGCCCTTGGCCGCAGCCTACCGTCGCCTCGCCTCCCCGCGGCATGCATGGCATTGTGTCAATCGGGAGGAAAGAGAAGAGCCGTTGCTGTCGGTTGGGGAGGGGGAGGGGGGCAAGAAAGACTCCACAGGTCATCTGTCGGGTTGTGATCCATGAGGCTCGCGTTTCAGAACCCGCTGCCGACTTGCGGCTCGCCGACGAGCGTGTGAGCCGAAAGGCTCCTTCTTACCTTATCCAGCTAGACGGTTGGCGCAGAAGACGGGAAACCAGGGTGGCCACCTCTTTGCAGAGTGACGTTGTGATATGCTCGTGCTGGAACGTTTCGAACCGGCACGCGTCGTGGTACGGTCGTCGGGTGCGCCTTGGGAGGGTATATCACCATGTCTTATACGCCTTATAAACGTACGATATGGCTTCTCAGACTGCTACTTCAGCTATGACAGCGGCGTGGCGGCGTGGTCTACAGGTTTGATGGCAATCACAGGGATCACAGCTCTAGACAGTGGGGTGTTATAATTGACTGTTTAACGTCGGGTAAATTGAAGATGGAGGCGGAAATTCAATATAGCCACCAGGATTAGGCTAAGAGCATATACATATAGGCCGTGTTGATATGAATAGCCCCGAGGTACTGTGAGTGATCAGCAAATATCGTGCCTGGGTCTTTGGCTATGTCCATGGCCGTGAAACACTTGATTTCATACACTGGCACAAGATCATGCTCAACTTAGGCCGCCACATTCGGCCCGTTGACGATACCATTATACGCGAGCGATTGGCGACAGCCAAGCGATGTCAATCTGTTTATAGTGATGCTTAAATTGATTAACACGTAATTGAGTTTGACCTCCGCTCGATCTGGCTATATGTTTAAGTGGGTAGCGTGTCAAATAGACTGCAATGGGCTGCTGAATTGGGCTATGAATAGTACAAGTACAGAACGTGACGCTTCAATACCTATTCAGCATTGTCTTAATTCATCTTGTCAATAAACTTTGCTAGAAAGGGTACTGGGCTGGGGAGTTAACGTGATTGAATGATGGAGGTAATAGCAGTAAGTTGTCTGCTCTGATATACCCAAAACCCTCCCAGGCTAATACTATCCCTTGCTATGCTTAGCATGCATCATTCCTTGATACGTTAAGTATGATGTCTTGACTCGGAACCTTTTGACACTTTCTTGTTTCTGTGTTTATTGCTCATCATACGACCAACCCGTCGATCTCGAGGCGAACATTACTCAGCTTGAGCTAGGAATACGGTTCCTGAAAATGTGTTGGAAACGCGCGTGTGTGTCTGCTTCATTGCTGCTTTCTAATCGTCATAACTGAACCCACCCTCGCTCGTCTTTGACCATGAACACACAGTTTACAAGGGTCTCGGCCCATGCGCATTGGGTGTTACATATTAATGAAGATACGGCTGTTTTCGGATACATAACAAGCAGGAGAGAGCAGCGGCAAGGGTTATAGATACACTTCTGTGTTAGAAAGTGGTGGAAACCCCGAAATATTGATGCATTCACGGTGATAAGTTAGACGCGATGAGCTATATTGTTATCCTTCCGCTACATCCGACGTAAATTCTTCCGTAAGGTTCAATATATGTTGACATTTGTGATGAAGCATCAATAAAGGGAAATAGTTTTACAACTGGGTAGCAAATATTCGGTTTGCTGCGCTTCAGAAAGGGAACATCGCAGTGATAACATTCAATTTGCAATGACCTGGAGGACAACATGATGCCCTTCTATCTGTGAGAAATATATGCACACCCAGCCCGATTAAGGGCGAAAAGACCAATATCTAGCCTCGTAGCGTTCTCATCTCTCTTTCCATTTAGCCACCATTATGCATTCTTTTCAGACACCGCCGTGTGCCTTGACATCTATCCGCGACGATATTCATACTTGATACTGGAACAAATGACAGACCAACTGCGATTTATATCGTCTCTTGTCAGTATTATGTCTAATTAAACCAGTGCTAGATTCTATTGGGTCCCTTCATTCTGTGCAACGCGACAGATCTCGGCGCACTCGATGCCATACTGGGTGGACGTATCATCAATGACAAACACTACGTCCTCCTGCTTTACTCGGGCAGGCTGCAGAATTCGACAGCTTTTCATGACCGTTCTCAGCTGCCCAATCCGGTCTGATAACATGCTGCATGTTTGGGCAGAACGGCCTACCAGCGTTGTTCCGCGTGCCACGATTAGAGCCCCAGTGCATATACGCCCAATGAGTATCGTTGCAGGGTCGTATTTTCTGCGGGCTACATGTGTCTCGGCCTCGGTAACACGTATACCATCGATCTGATCTTCGTAGAATTTCGCCTAATTCGTGTGTGCTACCTGGTTATATGCATGGCATGCGCAAGCGTACCTATCAGCCTGCTGTGAGTTACAACGTTGGGCAATGCCCATCATACCCTCAGACGAGCGGGGAAGTCAATCCTGACCAGTCAGATTCAACCGCATCTGCGAAGAGCTGCAGTGATATGGTAGGTTGCACAATAAGCTGCATGAGAGGCGGTTGACCGCAGATAGAAGAACTCTGGGCTTGCGGAGATTATACAAGTGTCAAGGCAAGATAAAGGGACCATGGCCCGATTGAAAGTTCAAGCAAGACTTTGCCCATTCCCCGAATTTTGCGTTTTTCCAATTTTGTATCTATTGCGCTGTCACGGAGACCATAGACACAATGCAGCTCGTCTCATTGATGTGGCATCCGGGCCTGCTGGCCGTCGCTGCCGGCGCCGCGGCAGCAGCAGCCGTTTACTTCCTTGCGGCTTGGGCTCTCTCCACCAGAAGGCCCAAAGACTTCCCGCCGGGCCCCCCGCCCGTATTGATCATGGGTAACGCGCTGCAACTCCCGCCAGAGAAGGGCTTCCTCAAGTTCCGCGAGTGGGAGAAGACGTACGGCAGCATCATGGGCTTCAAGGTCGGGGCGAACAACTACGTCGTCCTTTCAAGCGCAGAACACGTGCGGGAGCTCTTCGAGAAACGCGGCGCCCTGTACTCGGACCGTCAGCAGCCGTACATCACCTCCAAGCTCGTCAACCCGGAAAACCTCCTGTTCATGAACAACGACCACAGGATCAAGAAGACGCGGACTGCTTTGCGCCACCTGTTCGGGCCCGCCGACCTGCGGCGCGTGCTCACAGTGCAGGAGGCGCAGGCGGCGCTTCTGATGCGGAACTTCCTCGACGACCCGGAGAACTTCCAGAGCCACCTGCGGCGCTGGGCCTTGGCCACGCCTCGTTCCATCGTCGGGGGACAGGGCATAGCTGAGAGCGGAGTAGGCTCGACGGAGTACTACTTCGAGGCGCAGGAGACCTGGCTCAAGTTCCTCACGCCCGCCCGAGCACCTCCCGTCGACATCTTCCCCGCTATGAAGTTCATTCCCACGTTTCTCGCAAGCTGGAAGCGGGAGGCTGCCTCTCTCCATTCGGCCACGATGAAAATCATGTACCACATGCTCGACGGTGCCAAGATCCAGCACGCCAAAATCAGCCAGGGGACGAAGAGCGCCGAGAACAGATCCCTCATGACCCAGCTTCTCGGGGGAGAGTCCAAGGACTTGGGATTTGGGGACTATGAGCTCGCTTCGTTGGGTTCTGGGGCGGTGGACGCCGCCGTAGACACCGTTTTCGCCACGGTCAGGAACATGATTCTGGTCATGGGAGCATACCCCGAAGTGCAGAAGCGGTTACAAGCCGAGGTCGACTCGATTTGGCAGAGCGGAGCGCCTGGGCCGGACGATCTCCTCAAAGCGACGTACTTGAGAGCTTGTTTGACGGAGGTAAGCAATATCGCTCTCATTTTCATGGCATGGGAGATGGATACTGACACCCACAGGTGATGCGCTGGCGCCCAGTTGCCCCGCTGGGGATCCCGAGGGTGCTTGCTCGAGACGACACGTACCGCGGCTTCAAGTTGCCCAAAGGCACCAGCTTCTTGCTGAACACTTGGTCGATCCACATGGACGAGGAATGGTATGAGCACCCCGAGGAGTTCAGACCCGAGCGATACTTGGAAAACGAGTGGGGCGTCAGGCCTTCGATGCGGGATGCCGCCGAGAGGCAGAAGCGCCGCCCGACGTACGCCTTTGGTGCCGGCCGGCGCATGTGTCCCGGTTCCGACTATGCGGAAAACCAAATCATGGTTACTGTCGCGAAGCTGACGTGGGAGTTTGACGTGGTCGCCAAGGGGCAGCTAGATACCAGCATCGAGACTGGGTTTCACGATGGGCTGGTGCTGGAAACTGCACCCTTTGAGGTGGACCTCGTGCCCAGGAGCGAGGACAGGAAGAGAATCATCTTGGATGATAGCGCCAGGGCCGAAAAGGTGGTCGCTGCCTGGACCAGCTAGAGAAGTCCAGGTCCCGACGTGCACCATTGTCACAGTCAGAGTGATGCAGGAAGCCAGGGAGATGTAACAAAGAGTCTCATTTCCTACCTCCCTGGGTATTGTGTCTCTGGATATAAACGCTATAGTCTGGATAAATATAAAAGTATGCGAGGAACCCAGCGACACGGTTCTTCACTGAATTTTCTCACAGTCCTTGAGATCAACAGTCAACGGCGATGTGTAATTGCTAGAGATAGCAGGTGGTGATGTCTTCTTCTATACCCAAATTAACCCCATAATCCAAGACGAGAAGAATAAGACTGTGAAATTGTCCGGGCTAAAATACAACAAGTAGGGTCTACGCAGGTATCCGTAAAGTGAAGCAGAAAGGTGTAGACATCGTCGAGCCGGCGAGGGGGCGAGACGCTGGTACCTCTCAGATGTATATCGAGCCCTACAAGCCACACCTCAGCATCTGTTTCCACATCAACTTGTAAAGTCTTAGGCTGTAAACAATTAGGCCGAATAAACATGGCTAGAAAGCCAACGGGTGGTGATAATACGGCGTTGACATTGTGCATGGAGCACCTACCTACGTGCTGTAGGTACCTAGCTACTTTCCAGAGGCCTACGCCACAACAGTTACTCACAGTATATGTGGCTGTGCAGTGTCTGTGGCTCTTCAACCAGAGCACGTGATCAAAGGTGGCTGGCTGCGAGCAAGTGACGCCACCACGTGAGGTCGGGGCGTTCTTAGCGAACCGTCCTCTGACTGGCTGGATGAGACATGTGGATCTCGGATGCCTCCCGTTCTCCCCTAATTCCCCCTGGCCCCCCGCCCGTACCATCCCGTCCCATGCCTCCACCTCTCCTACGCCTCCGACACACCTTCGCCTGCAACAGGTGTGCCCATCGTCATTGCCCGGTCACTTGTGGTACGGTGGTCACAAGGAACAGGATTCTAAGGGGAGATGCATATTCAGCCAAGACCCTATGCGACTGGGTAAGCAGTAGCCAGCGACCATCTGATGGAACCGTCCAATCCCAGCTCCCCGCACGCCGCTCTAAACCATGTCACCGACGCCAGACGAGGCAGCGCAACCCGGCTAGCTGTGACATAATGCATCGATGGTCTGGTCTTGTTTTGGCGCCGGCGATGGGAGCTGGACCTGGGGAGATCAACCAGTGACTGTATTGTATGCGTTGGCTCGGCCTACCTGCTACATACAGTCGTTGACTCGTTCGCCGCACGGGTAGCTCGTCCAGCTATTGTCCCCGACACAGACACCCTCCTTCCTCCTCCTCCTCTTCTTTCTCCTCCAGCCGAGACATACTGCCTACACCACAACCTGTCCCCAGTTTGTCACAGCTCACGGGATACATCATCCTTGCCGCAACATTCTCCAGTCGAACAAAAGAACGACTTCTCTCTAGAGACATCTGTCTTTGAGCCTCGAGCTGTCAGCCTACCAACCAACTCGCCGCCAAGCCAACAGTAACACCGTGCCCAAGTCACGTTGCCCTCAACATCGATCCAAGTGACCGCCAGGCCTTTTTCGGGAGGCAACAGATACACTCAGGGACGAGACAACCGTATAAGTATTTCGAAGCTACGCGCAAACAAACCGCAAACATGGCTGGGCAAGACGATAACAAGACTGCCGCCGCTTACGCCGACGAGATGCAGAAACGAACGCGCAAAGAACGTGGCTTCGACGAGTTCGAGGCCCAGCTCCCCAACCCCCGGGTCCCGACTCTGCAGTCGGCCTTCATGACAGCCGGCGGCCTGCTCTCGCACCTCGGCAGCTACAATCCCTGGGGAAGACCCGTCACCGACGACGACATTGTTTGGCTCCTCGACAACACGGCCTTCAAGCCCTCGCGTATGGGCAGCTGGCAGGCCGAGTTTGTCGCCGCCATCTTCGAGAAGGAACCAAAGTGCGCCATCGTTGATATCGTGCAGGGCGTCGCCCAGAAGCTGGGTCTCGCCGACGACGCTGAGGAGCTGAAGACCATCGAGGAGAGGCTGCTTCCTTTCCTCTGGGACGTGCAGCCCTCGCGAATACTCCGCGTCGTGAACCAGAAGAAGGAGCTCAAGCTGGGTCCCTCGGCGACCAACGGAATCAGCACCGACACGCTCAAGATCAGCGACCAGCCTTCTGGCACGATGGTGACGTCGAGCGCCGCTGTGCCGCGTGGCGCGACGGGTCTACTGGAGATGAAGACCTTCTTCGCTGCGCCAGAGGGCTGGGCCATCATCTCAGGTACGTGGGGTTTGAAATGAGGTTCGGCGAAACGTGGGCGGCTAACGGAGCGGCTCCGACAGACATTGACGACACGATCAAGCTGACGCAGACGAGCGACCCCGTGGGAATCCTCCGCGAGACGTTCGTCAACGAGCCGACGCCCATCGAGGGCATGCCGGAGCTGTACAGGAACATCAAGGCGCTCCTGCCGCAGGAGTCGCCGTGGTTCTACCTCTCGGCCTCCCCCTACAACCTGTACCCGTTTCTGCGCGAGTTCCGCGACAAGTATTACCCCCCGGGGACCATCATCCTCCGCGACTCTAGCTGGAAGACGGTTGCCGGCCTGTTGTCGGCCCTGACCATGGCCACGGAGCAGTACAAGGTGGAGCGCATGAGAAAGGTGCACGGCTGGCTGCCCAAGCGCAAGTTCATCCTCATCGGCGACTCGACGCAGTCCGACCCCGAGGCCTACGGCGACATGTAAGCGATTCTTTGGAAGATTGCCGTTAATGCTTTCCGACTGCTGACAGCTTTACAGCTACCGTGAGTTCAAGGGCTGGGTCAAGCTCATTCTGATCCGCAAGGTTGTCGACATCGCAGCTATCGGTATCTCGGCCAAGAACGAGCCGGAGCGCTTCGAGAAGGCGTTCAAGCACATCCCCCGCGACGATTGGTTTGTGTTTGAGAACCCGGTCGACTGCAACAAGATCATCCGCGACACCGTTGCCCAGGGTTAGATTAGACATGGACTGTACCAGGGACGAATCAGGCACAGTACTTTTCACGAATGGAGTTTTGGCGTCGGGGCAACATACAACAACAACGGCTTTTTCTGCATTGGATTAACGAATTAACACGACCCGTCACGACCTCATCCCCCAAACCGAGTATCAAGATACGGCTACGTAGCGAGCGTAATCCAATTCGTCCATTTGACCCATACCTTGTTTTCTTTGCAGGATTGTGCAGCCTTGACATGCAGGACATGGCCATGCAGGCTGACATCTGACGCTGCACTCCCTTCCCCTCCCCATCTTCTAGCCCGTCGTCGCCGTACTCCGTCCTCCGCCCGCAGCAAGTTGTCTTCGGCGGTGCTATCGGGAGCACCGCCTCACCACCACGCCTCAAACCTGCACCCTTCTCCAACCAAGATGCCCAGAACCGCAGTGAAATGCCCGCCCGTGCTTTTCCAAGGCTGACAGGCGCATTCCAAACGGATTCAGCCTCCGTTTGGCGTTGATTCGGTCAAATGACTCACTCGGTGGCTGCCTACCTCGTCCAATTGCTCGGACGAGGCTAACAACGGCGGCCTCAACTAGCACACACACACACATACATACACAACACACTCAACACTCAAAACCCGTGATGAGCCGTATGTTCTGCTTGAAACACTTGACTCCGGCCGCCTTGTCACGCCTGTTTTGCACGATAGAGTCGTTTTCTCCTTCGCCGTCTCTGCTGAATTGGCGATACCCGATTAACGTCCTGGCCGCGTGCTTCTTGTCTACCACGCTGCATCCATCCATCCATCAATCGCATCCATCGCCAGATTTTCACTACGGCAACGATGGCAACGACGACGGCGACGACGGCGACGGCGACTTCGACATCGACAATGACAAATCTCACCCTCACAATCCCCCTCCCCGCTCACCAACACCCGTCCTCGAGCAAACGCCTCCTCGGTCTGCCGCTCGAACTGCGCAATCACATCTACCGCCACGCCCTCGTCGCGCCGCCGAAGCACTCGCGCACCCACGACGACGATTGCCACTTCCGCCACAACCACACCGCTACCTCCATCGAGCCCGCCGCCTGCTTCGTCCTCGACGTCGCCACCGATCCCATTCCGCGTGACTACTACATCTACCGCCGGGACCCGCCGCTGCAGTGCCGCTGCGCGAAGCGCGCCGCGCTGAACCTCCTCCTCGCGTGCCGCCAGGTCTACCGCGAGGCCACGCCCGTCTTCTGGTCCGCCAATACCTTCGTCTTCTACCACGCCGACGACTTCACCGTCTGCGTCGGCGCCCGGCTCCGCGCCGCGTGCCGCCCGCTGCTGCGCCACGTCTACATCGCCTCGGCGACCCGCGAGGACGGCCAGCTCTGGACGACGCGGAACATCTTGTCGAGCGCGTGGATCCCGGGCGGGGGCGCCATCCCGCGCTGGCTGCAGTTCTGGGGCGTGCTGAAGCAGTGCCGGGGCCTGCGGACGCTGGCTGTTCAGCCCGAGGTCGTGCGGCGCCACGGCGCGGACCTGGCGGCGCTCGGCCGCTGGCTCCCCGCGCTCGAGCGGCTCGAGCTGACGTGGGTGGGGAAGTACAAGGACGAGCGGGTCGCGCTCTCCCCGGACGGCCGGGACTTCCTGCTGTGCGGGTCGGTCCAGCGGGAGACGATGTTCGTGCGGGCGGCGCAAGCGGTGGACCTCGGCGCGGCGGACTTCGGCGGCGCGGCGTGGTGCAAGGAGCTGTACCGGGACTTCACGACCAACTTTTGCGTGCACCTGGACACCATCGTGCGGAGCCGGTTCCTGGGGTGCGACGCGGACGGGCCGGACCGTGACCGGGTCGAGCTGCACGCGGGGAGGGTGGCGGCGGGGCTGACCGACGCGCGGAGGACGTGGACCGTGGAGCTGCCGACGGGAAAGACGGCGCGGCTGGACTTCCTTGCGGTGCCGCAGTCGCGGGAGACGCGGATGCGGCTCAAGAAGGTGAGGATGGCGCGGGACGCGGCGCGGCGGGCGAGCGGGAAGCCGACGGCGGCGGAGGAGAGGGTGCAGAGAGAGGTCCGGGAGCGGAGGGCGGAGAACAAGACCAGGGCGGCGGCGGAGGAGGCGCGCGAGAGGGAGCGGGTGCTGGCGGAGAGGCGGAGGAAGGAGGGGGAGAGGGAGGAGGCGGAGAAGCGGGAGAGGGAGGACAGGAGGGCAGAGCTGGAGAGGGCGGTCGAGGCGGCAAGGGAGGAGAGGAGGGTGGGCAGGAAGAGAGTCGCGAGGAGGGGCGTGGAGGAGGGGATGGGCGAGCTTGCGCTGTGAGGAGGGAGTTACTCCGAATAACTTGTCTTTTGCGTCTGAACAACGATAATGGAAGTGTGGTTTGAAACTCATGAGGTGATCGTGTTTGGTCGTCGTAGTTCTCTCACCTCAAAGACCGAAGTGCTGATCTATGGTTGTGTCTGTTATTTCCCTTCATCCGGTCTTTTATTTCCCTTCATCCTTGGTATCCAGCGGAGTTCCCAAAGCACCCACCAGTTCCCGGGTTTTGTTTTACTCAAAGGACTGATCAAAGAAACATGAAGGCCGAAGTCCTCGAGACTCTCCGCAGCAGCATCCCGACCGTGAAGACCGCATTCGATGAGTCAGTGCGCCGAGTTTGGAACGCAATGCCGGCGCGTGTCCGCCCAGAAACCGCGGGCGCGCAATTAATTAGTTTTGTTCCGACGCCTGCGTCGGCCGTGTCCCCGGAGGCCCACGACCACGACCGAGGGCACTCTTACGGGCAGACGAAGCCACTCGCCCTCGCCGCGACGAAAAAGCGCATCTTCGATAACGTCGTTACGTAAAAGATTCCGAGTATCACCGCTGTCTAGAATCCTAATCGTGTCTTTGACCGCGGTTCCAATATCTGGAAACGTCGGTCTTTGTGTTAGGTGGCTCGAGAGAAAGTGATTGCACCGGCTGTATTGAGGCGCAACCTTGACACAAGCTTCAGACAGCAGGTCAAGGATATTTATTTCGTCATTCTCGAATGCCGCACATCAGGAAATGCGTATGTCTTTCTTCTTTCCATCGATTGCTCCTCGGAGGTACGATTCAGGACATCCGGTGCAATAATAGCTAATGGTAGCTAGCGTGGCATGAAATGGATCGTATATCAAGATCAAAGCCAGCAATACCTTGATAACTTTATGCCGATCATACTTTGGACGCTGATATTCTGTGATTGCCCGGATCAAAGATTGGATCAAAGATTAAACGCTACACGTATTCCGGTCTACAATTAACAGATTCGGATTTCGTACACACACAAATTCAGAATCAAAAAGGCATGGGGAAACCAACCGGCCAAGACGCTACCATCGGCCAAGGCTCTTGGCTTGTTCTTGGCTTCGCTTGGCGATATGACATCTACCGAACCACTCTGCATGTACCGAACCTAGATTGAACATCAATGGAATACTTCTAGGCAGATAGTAGCACGTCGAAGCGGTTTAAACATCTTTCATAGAAACGACCTTTGGTAGAAGCGTCTGGTTGACATTGGTATTTGGCATGGCGGCTTTCTGGTGGCATTAATCAAGAGAGGACGAGTGCGGACACAACGATGCTTGAAATCCTCATCCTTCAGACTGTACGTCTTACGAGCCGCGACATCGCCGATGGGAAGCTGTCGCAGAAAACGACGCCGTGAATCGCGGATAGGAATTAATGCCTCATATCCCATCTTCACAAGAAGCACAACTATGCTGTCTTCCGGCAGCTCCCTCGGCTGAAGATGAAGAGTGGTGTGCCGTATGATTGTCCTTGCCCTGGTGTCCGAAATCCTACCCCACCATCTTGTCAACATTTGTGTAGTGGCTCCAATCCACACACCACGGACTCCTTCACCAAACCGACTTCCAATAGCATCGTCACGAGACCACCGACACGCCTGCAGGAATCAAGATGTCGGACCGCACGTTGGTAGATTCGGCTATGCTTTGACCAAATAGGCATGTCCATCGGAAAGTGCAGGCTGGCGCCGTGTATCATGTCGATGCCTCCAAGAGCCGCGCCAATCGAACCGGACGAGGAGCACCCCTGCTTGACTCATTGCCTTTTACGTTTATTCCCGATAGGCACTCGGGAGCATCCTTAATCGGTCGGAAGGGCAACATCGACAGGGGCAGTGGAGCAGAGGGTGCAAATCGATGTGAGACCGCCGATAACGGATATAAACACAGCGTCACAGTCCGCCATATGCCTCGGTATAATAGCTGATTGACAATGGGCCTACCCCTGGTCTTCACCCATGCCACCTACCACATTCGCCAAGAGCCTTCCTAAATTGCTTAGCGGAGAGAGTTCAATGGTCCGTCCAATGGCCCCAACTATGCGGTCAATTGCCGGACTTGGTTGTGCAACTGGCTCCCCTGTTACTCAGATGCCGAGGTGACCAATGCCCTCCCGTTATCCACATACTCTACGATATGGCAAATTGACCGCAGCATGCGTACTACCTTACCCACTCTCACTGACCGACGACCTTCTTGGCACCGCTCCTCCCAGCCTATTGTTGGGAAGAGCCGCACTTCCCCACGATGTCCACATCGCGGTTCCTTTTACCTCCTTCCGAAAGAAGGCTAGATGATATGGAATCTAAGCTTGTTGAATCTAAACAAGTGGGACGATGCTTTGTGGTATCGCATAGTCTTGCGTATTCACCTCCTCGACGTGGGAATTCCTCCGATGTTGCTTATCTTTGCCCTTGCTATCCGACTGACGCAACGCCTAGAGGAGAGGAGATGGATTGTAATAGACCAACAACAAGTATATAAATGGCCGAGGACTTTTCGATCCCATTGTAGGCTTCTCTTGCACTTGTCTCTCCAGCCAGCCTCCTTCTCCCAAGTCCACCGGCCACAATGATTGCCAAAGTCCTTCCCATCGCCCTCCTTGCTGGTGCTGCCTCGGCCACTTGCCCCCTCTCCGTCGAGATCACCAACGCGGAGAACCATGTGGTCAATGTCGCAGTGACCAACACGGGCAGTGAGCCCGTCTCCGTCTTCAAGGGCAACACGGTCTTTAGTGACCACGCCACCCAGGACCTCTTGGTAACCGATGCAGGTGGGTAGATTCTTTCCGTTGCGAATCAGCCGAAAAAAAGAGGCAACTTCGTGATAGTGGCTGACAACGCAGCAGAGGGCAAGCCGCTCCCGTTCGATGGCGTCTTTGTCAACTACAAGCGCACCGGCCTCTCGGCCGATGCTTTCCAGAAGATCGAGGCTGGACAGACAATCACCGTGCCGGTCAACGCGGCCAAGAGTTACAGACTCGACGGCGTCGACCAGGCCAAGGTCACCGCCATCCAGGGCTTCCGCTACGCCACGGGCCCCGACACGCCCACCTCGTTCAAGGACTTGGCCGCGTGTGAGGATATGACGTCCGGCGAGGTCGAGGTCACCCCTGACCAAGCTGCCGCTGCCGAGTATGTACTCTTCTATACGCGCGGTGATGGTTACTCGGTTGCTGACTCCGGGTTCTTCTAGGCAGCACATTTCTCGCAGAGCCGAGAAGCCCATCTCGTCTCGCATCCAGAAGCGTGCCATTACGTACTCTTCGTGCTCCTCCTCGCAGCAGTCGTCGTTGAAGGCGACCGTGACTGACGCCATCTCCATGGCTGGCAAGGCTTACACCGCCGCCGGCGCCGGATCCTACTACTTCACCACATGGTGAGTGACTCTCGGCTCCCGATGCCACACCGCCACCTCCATCTGAGATGTTTTTGCTGACCCGCTCTTTTCCCCCCTCCAAAGGTTCAAGTCCACCTCTGTCAAGTCCAAGGTGCAGACCATCTACAACGACGTGGCCAACGTCCAGAGCAAGTCGCCCAAGATCTCGTGCACCGACACCTACAACGACTGCAGCGACGGCTCCGCCCTGCTGTACACCGTCCCCTCCGCCAACGTCATCGTCCCGTGCCCCAACAACGGCTACTGGGACTTCCCCGAGCTCGCCCCCCAGTGCTCGGGCGACGACTACGACAGGGCCGGCAGCATCCTCCACGAGATGACCCACCTGTTCGGCACCACGGACTACGCCTACGGCCCCCAGGCCGCCCAGGCCCTGTCCGCCACGCAGGCCGCCGCCAACGCCGACACCTACGAGATGTACGCCGAGAGCGTCCGTCTTGGCGGCTGCACCACCGGTTAAGCGTGTGCGACCAGCACGCAACGCATCTAGAGGGGTTGTTGGTGATGGTTTTTTTTTTTGGAGGGGTGTTTAGCGGGGATACGATTATCATGATCTTTGGAGTGTTCAATTCATGCGACCATAATTACAGTGATACACCGGGTCTGATCCGTGTATTCTCCGACGAGAAGCTCGGTTTCACTAGGTTTGTGGTAACCATATGAGAAGGAGTAGTGCAAATAGGATGCCTACAATAATATTAAATGCACATATCCACATTTAACAAAGAACGCTGCGTTTTTTCAAGCTGTCTGCCCAGCCTTCGAACCACTTTTGCTCGCGATAAGTCGATGAAACTCGGTATAGCATTGTAACCCACCGGTTGAGTCACTCCTCTCGCTGCAACCACCATACACCTGCGAGCTAGACTGTGCCTGGATAGATATGTGGGCTGTTCTGGACTGATGTGATATATCCGGACCCTCGTCACTGGCAATTACACGATTGAGATGGGGTCGAGAGCGGACAGAGCAGCATTTACGTAGCAGAGAGATTAATATGCGGACATGTGTTGACGAGCCAGTTACAGACCGCTTGTCAATTACCTACCTCACCTATGTAGTCTACGTGTCTTGAACTTTGGCTAATTCACATGTCCTGAAGTTGCGTTGAGCTAATTTAAGAGGCTCTGTGCTATCTGCTGGCTATCAAACACCCTATAGCTCCAAAAGTGTATGCGTTGAGAACGATTAGCATATCAAACATCAGTAGGTTTGTAACTCTTAGCTGCATTACCGAGCAAATTCACTGTTCATCTGAACTTTATTTTATGGAGGGCTCTAGCTTCAAGGACGTGAAACCCGTGGTTAACAAAGATGCCTTCAAACCAAGGTAGCTTGATGAGAAGAAACAGGGCAGAATAAGGCAGCGTACAGTGATGAATACACAAGCTGATTTCGAGTCTTAGAACTAAGATTTTGGACTGTCTAAAAGGTTTTAAAATGACCTTGATTACGTGCAATTAGTTAACGGAGCTTATTAGTGCATTATAACTGCCAGAGTTATTCAGGCTAACTCCCTTGTGACCACGTTATTTATAGGGAAGCCTATTGTCCCCTCACTGACCAAACAGTGCTGTTAGAATTACTTCATGAAGGGAATGTAATATTATGCCGGCTAGTTCTTCCTTCTGCATTCAAGACTGCGGATAGAGTCATTGAAATGTCCGTTGCCATCAGCCAGGTTGCCGTCATTCTGGTTGTTGTACGAATCGCCACGGCAATTGAGCTCACTGCCCACGCCAAAAAAAGTAGACTGGTCAGAAAAGATACGATGCAGCGAGAGGATTTGAGGAGACGTATGACTCACCGGTACCAAGTGCAGGTGTTGTCATCCCTGTCGTTGTTGCGAATTGAGCTGATGCGATCGATCATGTCGACGGGCACGTTACCTATTATAGCGTGTAAGTACAACTTGTACCCCATGATGAGCATTGGTTATGAGTACGAAGGGTGAAGACGTACGGCAAAATGCAGTTTCAACCGTCAGCGTTCGGCACTGGCCCTTGTACTCCTTGTCCTCGCACATGAAGACAGAGGCCTCGGCCCGAGTGATTAACAGGGAGCCGGAAGCGTCCGCTTTTATAACAGCTACGACAGCCGCCGTAGACACAGTCACGAGACTGAGGAGAATGGTAGACGAAACCATCTCGAGTGTGAAGGAGGACTGAGGGGTTTGAAACCAGTGGGGAGAGTGAATGACGAGCGCTGTGGTGTGCACTGCTGGGCAGACACCGAAGGGAAAACCCTGCCGCTCGTGTCATTTATATACTGCGGTTGTCATTGTAGCCAAGACTGTACATTGGCCGAATAACACCAACATGTAATCGTCAAATGTCGTAAATCTTGAAACGTCCTTCCATGCGAACCATCTCGGTATTCTGGTTTCATGGCTTCATGGGTATCCCTTATGCCAACTTCCAGCTGCGTGCTTAGTTTATGTAACCGAATCTACGGGAGGTTTAAACTCTGTGCTAGCTTAAAAGTCATCAGACCAACATTTGAACAGGTAAGCAAAAGGCCGCACGAAGCTTTTTCGGTGGCAGAGAGGCTATATAAACAAGACGCTCAGCTCTTTGATAAATCGTACAAAACATAAATTTTCAGAAGGATTTTAAGCCGTGCAAACAGGCGTAGCCCAAATCAGCCATCAACCATTTGAAATCTAGTTTTAATCTTCTCCTTTGCTTGAACTCGCCCATTGAGGGCAGTAATCTGATGGCGTGTCACCTGAGCGTGTGGGATTTGACTGCTGATCCGGCGCTCGGTGAGCATATCATGACTATTTAACTTCATATTAGTCACTTTCCCCCGGATTTCAGCTTGCAATAGGCTTCCACGGCCGAAATTCCGGACGAAAACATGTTTTCAGCTCGAGCCTGAACTTTGCCATCGGAAAACCCAAACTTCCGGCCAACGGCAAATCCCCTGTATGCATCACGCTTGGGCCTTGATGTTAAACAACATAGGTTTGATGTCGCGCCTCGTCAAAGCAGGCGAACATATCAGCAAAAGCATCTCGCCTTCAAACTTACAGAGTACGAGGTTCAACGGAAGACGATTCATATCTCGGACTTTGTGTTTTATCACGTCAAGCTGATAATAAATATGTATATCCCGTTGCAGGAAGATAAGAAGGGCTGTCTATCAATATTGAGGAATATAATCGCCCTAAACCCCCATGAGCGGTGTAGTGCAGTTCACCCAGTAAATATAATATCACAGTATGTAAAACCCGATATGCGGCGCCTCTGAACTGTGCCGTATCTCAATGTCTTAATGCGGTATAGAATACCCAATAACGCTGCTTACCAATATAGCGTCAACAGATAAATTTCTGGAGTTGCCAAAACCATACAGTAGATGAGTCATGTTACGTGAAGCAATCCATAACTGAAGAGCATGGTCCCTCTCCTAAAGCTGTATCTTAACTCTTCTTGAAAGGTTGGTGAAACCTGGCTACGCATGCAGTTTGGGCAGGGAGAGATGGCTGATGGATGATGAAAACGAAACAACATGTGCTTTTGGGTTTCTTTATGGCTTTGAGACAGTTTTGTGAATGAGCTGGTCAACCTTTCTTTCTGAGTAGATACCAACGCCGCACACTAACCCTAACTTTCGGGATGCCACGCATCCACAGATCAGCCATGGAGCCGGACCGAGGCCAAGTGAAGGCCCTCCTCCGGCCGCCCATATCCAGCGGCACTGCCAACGCGGTGAGAACCGCACTCCTTCCCCTCCTTCAGCAACAGATAGACCACTTCAATACTATCGCTGTTCAACCCATTCGAACGGAGCCTGTGATACCAACACTAACCCTAACCTGATCAGGAGCAGGTGCCATGCTTGCCATAGCATCGCTATTATACTTGTTAGTAATTACTACTATAGCAAACGATTTGGGTGCTTATCTTACGCTAGACCATGCGCTACTAGAAGCAATGTTGATTTTGCAGGAACTGCCAACCATCTCTCCCCCAGACCGACATGCCTCCGCAGTCTCAGATGGGTTAACTGTGGTGTGGCGGCGACCACGGTAAATATAAGAGGAGATACATCTAATCCAAGTTAATATAGAGACATAGGGTAGACACTAGACTTAGCTTACTGGCAATGCATTAAACTGGCGCTAGCCTCAGCGGCGATGGCAAGAATACTGAATACGTAGGAAGGCTTCATTTTGAACAAGTATATATGAAAGAGTGTGTAGAGAGTTGGTACTAGTATCAACAGAATAGCCGTGTAGTGTAGAGAAAATTATTCTAAAGTTCAAAGGATAGAGATAATCTTTTTATATTCAAAATTCTAGTAGAAGAGTACGTTAGTTCGGAAGTCCCGAAGCAAAATTTTTGTAAGTCTTAACTACCGCCATGGATATTTCAATATAATACTATGCTTCTGTGTGTTTCTTCGGAGATGCGGAGATGCAGCTCCGCGTTTATGGTCTGATACTTATAGATATCTACTTCTTGTTAGGCTGATTGGCCTGTAAAGTAGATTTAATTTACCTTAATTTATGCTTACGCTGCATACGACGTACATCATATTGCACAAATTTAGGTAGTTTTTTTCCTACTCAGGACGTTATCTCTTAGCAATCAGTCAATTGTTTGTACACTGACTCGCGCCTTGCTTTGACTCGAGGCGGTTGCGGTTAGCCGGCTTACGGATTGCAGGGCCACAGCCCAGTCAGCAAAGTACCAACCCACCTACCCCTAGTCAGTGGTCCATTTTGTAACATGTCTTTTTGGAAAGATTTTAGTAAAATAGTATTAAGATACGGAGTATCCGTCTCTTCTCTAAAAATAGTTCGACCCGCGCTTTCTATGCTACCGACACTTTTGACCTGGCTCCCTTTGGCAATCTGTGGGCGACGAAATCGAATCCTGGGAGCTGTCATATTTCCTTCGATTGAAGCGACACGGTGCTGATTCTCACAATGACTGTTAATGATGACAAGGTATTATGGTCGCGAGTTGTTCTTGAAGCAACGTGCCTGAGCCCTGGCGTGTACATGTAACTTCCCTCAGCAGCTGACTCCATGTCGGCATTCAAGGTGTAGAGTTCGAAGAGCGATGATCTAGAATCAGGGACTAAACATATTTATCTCTGCCATTGCACCTAGATGCACCATGTACTATGATGAACTACTGCTTCAGGTTAGCTAACGCCGGCCAGCCCCTCTAAACGCCATCCCCGATGCTTCTATATCCATCGTTCTCCTGTCCGTCTGTCGTTCCATGAAAAAAAGGCCGTGAAAGGGTATGTGGGAAAACAATAACTGCGAGATAATATATCGAGCGACGAATTTGACATAATGCGCAACAGCGGTCTGACGGAGGTCAATTGGCCGATCCCTTCCGTGAGAAGCGTGAGAAGAATCTGTGCTTGGTCTCCTTTGTCTCCTTGGTCCCCTTGGTCCCCATGACGAGTCCCCTCGGCTTGCTCGCCTCCTCCTGCGTGTCTAGCTGCGTGGTGTTGTCGTTCATGACTTTTTGCGCGTGCGAAACCGTGCCCGGGTGATCGGCGAGCGGGGACCCCGACGGGCGAGGGGGCGGTGGCGGCGGCGCCGGGGGAAGGCTGTACTGGTACTGCGGCGGTGCGGGTCCGCCTTGCGGCGAAGCCGGCGACGGTGGCAGCGGGGGATACTGCTGCGGGGGCGCTTCCAGAAGATGCTGCTGCTGCTGCTGCTCAGGTTTCTGTTCCCCGTTGAAGAGGTCGATGACTTTTCCCGAGCTGAACAGTCTCTCGTAGACGGCGAGGGTGGTGCCGAAATCTTTTTGCCCGTCGACTTTGACGGCGTCGAGGAGCTCCAGGACGTAGGTCTGGCAGTTGTTGCTGATGAGGTTGTATACCGGGTGCCGAGATCTGATGCTTTGGATCACGTACTCGCCTGGGGCCTCGTTAGCCGCCCATGGACTTGAAAGAGGTTGTCTGTTGGGGAACATGGGGATGTAAGATGTACAGCGGACATGGACTCACCCGCTCGCCGGATTGCATCGTCGTTGAAGCGCGTCTCACCCACCGTGAATGTCCTCCACTCGTCGCGCTTATACCGCTCGTTGGTGTAGATGACGTGGAAATCCTCGTCCTTTTTGAGTCTAGTTGTCAGCACGATATCCACTAGGATGGAAACAGATGGGGGGCGTGAGATCGGATCGGCTCACCATCCATAGCTGATGGGCGAAATCGCCGACGAGGACGGCCCAGTGCTGCGTGGGATCGGGGTATTTGTTGATCTTCTCCGTGATCATCTTGCCCAGGCCGGTCTCCTCGGCGAACCACTTGCCGGCGAGCCCACCGACGGGGTGCCAGCCGACCTCGACCACGCGGGGCGGGCCGTCGAGGATAGGTTGCGACACGGGGATGACATTAGGCTTGGCGCCGAGGCCGATGGCATGCTTGAGCGCGAGCTCGCCCTTGGTGAGATTCTTCTTCCTATCCCCGGAGTCAGCGGGTGGCCGATAATGTGCTAGTCATGCCATCGTTGTGAAATGGTGGTGCGGCAAAGGGAAGGGGTGAGAGCAGCGTCGTAGGGCTGGCAGGGGTGCGAGACGTGTAAAGTGAAAGCAAATGACGGGCATACAGGAACTCTCCCACTTTGTCCCGCTTCCTCTTCCCTTCCTCGTCGGATCCCGGCTGTGACATTGCGACTTGAACGGCGCGGCGCAAACAGGGAGGGAGGGGCAGGCAGAAGTAGGGTCGCGGGGGTTAAGAGGCGGTGACTGGGCGCCGGTCTACGGACCCGTTTGGGGGGGTTTGGTTCAACAGCACCGGATCAAAACGTGGAAGGGCGGGCTAAGGCTCCTCGGACGGAGGACGTCGCTTTTCTTGGTTGGGAGAGGGAGGGGAAATATTGAGCGGGGGGTGGCTGGGCATCTTACCTGGAATTTCTTGGAGAGCTAGCTGGCTTAGACGGCAAGGCAAAAAAGCCAGCCGACTTGAGTTCCTCTCCCTTCACTGCCTCGTTCGCCGGGTTCGGGCTGACCGGCACACGTGAGGTGCATTAACAATTTTTTGCCAATTTAATTTCCGCCGCGCACCCGGCGGGGACCAATCAGCATCGTGATTGCGCCCATCGTCTTGGCTCTAGAGATGGAAAACCGCGCGGCCTTAGCGGCGCAGGCCTCGTTACATTGTATTACCCCATGATGAGGCTTTGGGCGGCCTACAGTTGCGTGGGAGGCAGCCGAGTCCTATTCAAGCATTGCGATCCGACTCAGGAACCACGGGACGATCCGATCGGGGGCTCTCCTAACCTTGGATTGACTTCAATCACCTGTGTCATTGGCGGGCTTTCACACGCTGTTGTCGTGGCAAGTAAAGAGGCCGCGGAACTTTGGCCATATTTCAGTTCAACCCTTCTCAAGTTCGCTACACATACCCCATGTTGGACAGAAACTTACTCCAACTCGGATCCGATGATGCTGGACGCCTACGTCATAGTAAGAAGTCCAGCCCGTGAAAATTGTCCCATTATGCAAGGCCAAAGAACCAGGCACGCCCCCCGGCCCCATGGCATGACTCAGGTGCTTAAGCAACTGGTGGCATCAACGGAATATAAGTTCGGGCCTGCTGCTGTGACGTGGGAAACAAAAACCTCACGCCAAGACCACTTTGTAGTCGTCAGCACAATCTGAAGGTTTGTCACTCTCATGTCTGCTTTGATGACCTTTGTCAGACACATCAGGGGCAACATTGGAGTCTCACATAGCTGAGTATCCTTTTGCCCGATATTCTTTAACGCTAATTAATGTAAAGGACCTAATTGCGCATGTTGAATATTACCGACGGTTTTACCGGACGAAATATAAGTTCCTTCCAGATATAGCTGCTGATGGCTTTATATCAATCAGTTGTCAAAACTCATCTGGAGGACGCGATTTGAACAGGTCGAGAATGACCGGCGCTTGTCATCTATGGAATATTGACACGCAGCCACAGGACTGCAATCAGTTTAACGGCAATTCTTGACGTTTGCAATGGAAAATAAGCGCCCTGGTAACAAGCATCTTACTAGCTGCCATTACTCATATCCGTGATATGATAGTTAAGATGTTGATAAAAAGAAAGAGAAAAAAGAAGAACAAGCATTGGCTGATAGTAGATCTCGATGGTGCGCCGTGACTAGTCGCAAACAAACATTAACGACATGGGCTGCAACATGATCGTATCTGGCATCAAATATACGAATTGCGTAAGAATCGTAAGGACAAGTTCATTGTCTCCATTTACAGTCAGCTACAGTTATACCGACGGGAACTAGTATTCCCTACTTTTACAAACGGATGGTAGAATCGGGATGTAGTCGCCATTGCGTTATGCTTTATCCCAGCTAGTTTGTGGTGTATTTGAGAGATGCATGCGTTGATTTTGAATGGATATCCGTCTCTTCAATCATTGGGATATGGACAGATATGAATGATTACGGAGAGCGCCTTTGAGAAATTGGATGTTTCGGCATACTGCTCATCCTTTTCTAGTGATCCACTAGCAAGTTGTATCAAGAAAGACGTCAAATTGCTTCGATCCATTAATATCAGCAAGACAACCCGGAGAGGCGCCGCAAGTTTCGCAACCGCCATGAAACCTCACGGTGTAGTTCTTTGAAAAGCACGCCCGTCACCTTGTTCAGCAATGAACGATTGGGCCGAGGAAGAATAGGAGCTGAGGATCGAAGGCCCCGTCTACGATGCAACAGGTGAAGAGACATGGCATGTCGAATACGGAATCTAGTCTTGACCGTTGATTTCGGCATACCGCTCGTCAATCCCACTGTCAAAGATGCAGATGCAGAGTCCGAGATTTGGATGCACTCAACAAGCTTGCCGGGAATCAAGGGTAACTATTACGCCATCGACAAGCAACGTCTTGGCAACGCTGGTTAAGCAACTCAACCTTATACACGCTCGACATTTTCTGGTTCCCATACCGCCTACACAGGACGCTGCTTGAGACTTGGATCTCCACGGTGGGAGGGCACCCGAGGAGACGCAGCCCTCGTTATCAGACCTTGACGCAAGAGACGCAAGGGCAGGATTAAAATATCTAGAAGCATTGTTTTTTTTATACGTACGCAATGAAAATGTCATAGTCTATGACCCTTTTAAGAGGGGTTTGTCCCTGGTATCCGTGATCCAAACTCCAAGTTTCGGTCCCCTGCGCTCACCCGGTTGGTCCCGGGAGCGTCGATACATAATAATAGCATATCCCTCATGCCGAGATGCCCGCCAACGCCGATGCCATGAAATGAACCCCCAGTTCGCCGGATGCATGGTGTTTCGTAATCGCAAAACCCCAATCATAAAGGCAGAAAGAAAACCCACGAGACTCAGCAGACGTCCAACGACGGGCACGCGGCGTCCGCGAGCCGCATCGCGCGATCCGGGAGAGTCACGCGCCGGAAGCCGCTCGGCTCACCCCTCCTCTCGCGTCTTTTCGACTTCGCCGCCGCCGCCGGCTCCTTCTTTTCCTCCGCCTGCTCCCGTTCCTCGCCCTCGCCCTCCTCCGCGCGGTCCACGAACGCGAGCGTGCGCCGCGCCTCGGCGGCCGCGATCCGCGCCGTCTCCCGGATCGCGGGCTCGCTGAGGGTGAAGGGCGAGTGGAAGAGGTAGTCGCCCGGCGCGTCGCACGCGGCGTAGCCGCCGTCGGCCTCGGGCGTCTCGGACGTCTTGGCCCAGATGCACGGGACCCACGTCTCGGCGAAGAAGACGTTGCCCTGCTCGCCACCCGTCCGGTTGCCGCGCCCCGTCGCGTCCGTCAGCCCGTGGTCGCGCATCTGTCGCTCGACGATGGACTCCCGGACGAAGCTCGCCGCGTCGACCTGCGCGCCGACACGGCGGGGGAACGGCACCACCAGAGGCGCGGCACCCCCGTCGAGAGAGCGACGACGGACGCGCGTCGCAACGGGGCCCCGGCTGGAGGCCACGTAGCCGAAGTCGTCCTCCCCCTCGCCGTCTTCGGTTTCGGGGTCCCGCGTGCGCATCCACTCGTCCATGCAGTCTTTGACCTCGGAGTTCCACCTGTCCGTGAGGTACGCGGCGTTGGTCATCTGCTCGGCCTTGCTGTGCGGGCGCGGCGGCGCGGGCCGTTGGGCGTGCCACCCGGGTGTCAGGGAGATGTCGAACAGCTCGGGCACGATGACGCGGAAGTTCTCTAGCTCGCGCGGGTCGACCTCGCGCCCGGCCTGATCCTTGGCATCGAGCTCCGCGAGGAGCGAGGCGTCCTGGTGGGCCCAGAAGTCGGAGAAGGCAGCGGACCCCTCGTCGAGGGAGGCCTGGTAGATGCGCTCGACCTGGGCGAAGAGGGCCTGGACGGCAGTGTCGAGGATGCCACGGCTCACGTCTCTCGGCAGCGAGGCGAGGGTCCAGACGTCCCAGGTCCCGAAGGTGAAGACCCAAACGGTCTCGCGGGGGACGTCATGGGGCTTGGGCTGGGCAAGGAAGGCGTCGACCTGGGACGTGAGGTTGGCGATGGTGCCGGAGAGAGGGAACTGCTCGAGAAGGAAACTGTAGTCATAGCCCGGGGGTTTGGACTGCTCAAGTTCCGAGTTGAGTCTTTCGAGTGTATCTCTATACTGCTCCGTGGTCGTCATGGCCTGCGCGGGGAGGCTGGTTGAAGGGATGAAGGATTGATAAGAAGCGCAGCGGAGCTACGAACAGGGTCAGCTGGATAGAACAAACCTGGGGGGGGGGGCGAAGGCCAGACGCACCTCCTCACAGAGCATCTCAGTCCAGTCCTTGCCCTTCACACCCTTGCCCGCCGAAGGTGTCGCAATGTCGGGCGACCCGAAAACCACAACTCTCACGCCAACACCACGTTTTCCCTCGTCCTTGCCGAACGGCGACCAGCTCCATCTTGACTCCGAACTGAAGAGGGTGTCTGTCGCGGTCGGCGAGGTAAGGAACTTGCCGAGAAGCAACAGCCCAAAGATGGCGAGGATGAGCTGGATGACGAGGCGCGGGCCGCCGCGGAGGACGCGGGTCGAGATGAAGCCGAGGAGCGTCTTGATACTCATGTCGCAGGGGTCGAAGGGGCTTCTGGCGCTGCTGCTATTTTGCGTCGGTGACGAGGGCCGCCTCTCATGGCGAGGGAGCTCTTTGGACATTCTGTGCAATGTGTGTCTTGTGGAATAGCGGCCGTGGGAGTCGCTGTCCTCGTCAAAGGTGACGACGATCCTTGGTATAAGCCTGCTCGCCACGGTTGTGCGGCTCAGTCGATTGGAGCCCGACCAGCGAAATGTCCTTTGGCTGTCTGTGCTCCCGATTCCGCTTCCCTGTCAGGTGTTTCCCCTAATTACTCGATTTGTAATGGGAAAAAACAATGTAGAGCTCTTAGGTATCGCTTTTGTGTAGTTCCGCGATGGTCTCAGTGTGAGTGACGATTGTTTCCAAAATGGGTAGTTGGTCGTATGTCCAATGCCACCACCAACGGGTCTTTTTTTTGGTGTCGTGGGACTGTTGCCAAGCCGGCAGTCGAGGGGCGCGAAAAAAAAGTCAATTAATTGTCCGCCCACGCCAAGACACTTGTTCACGGGACGGCTGGAATCGGGGTGCGTGGCGGAGAAGGCTATTTGTTGGTGTCGCTGAGCCGGGCAGACGGCCGTTGTTGATCTTCTCAAAGGCTCTTCTATCAACAAACCAAGGGTAGAAAGGCGTATGTATGAGTACGAGGGAACTGGGCAGGCAACCGGATGATCAGGTCGAAAATAGGCAAAGGGTCAAAGAGGAGGGGAGAAGGGGGAAGGAGGATTGGGTTAAGCAACGGGAACTTCGGAAGGGCAGACGGCCTTCTTGAGAAGCACCTCACAGACCCTTACTTGTGCAGGATGACGGCCGATGAAGGTTGGTTTGGGGGGAAATAAGGGGACCCTCCTTGTCCTGGTTTCCAGGGCATTCGAGATGTGGCCCAGCCTTGGGAGATTTGGGCGTATTCTAGTTTAGTGCCCGTATGTGGTGATATGATGCCACCACTTGGACATGGAGCATGGCAATGAATGGTCGGTTAATACATACGTAAACAGACATCCACGCCTCCAGATGGGGTGCCCTCATCATCCATGGTACCCGGTTCATCCCAGCATTCACCTCTCCTTTAGACGGCAGCGTAGGAACCCTTAACCTTCAAGGCTCCTGTGTGCCTGTCGATACTTCCCGCCTCTCCCACACCCTCTTACCCCCTCTTACTCCCTCTCTCTTACTATGTATGGTACGATGAATACGCAAGCAGTTTAGGTGGGAGCGCCTGCGCTTGCAGTGTTTAGTGGTTGGCTGGACTAGACCGAATGGACTCGTTGCTGGGTCTTGTGCCATCCTTGCTTTGATGTGCAGTCGTCGTAAGCTCTGGTGGGGACCGTCATCTGAAATGGGGGCTGCGCTTCCACTGCTCTGGCATTTCTCCGATTCCGATTCGGGACCCTGCGACGGCGGGGGAAGCGTGGCGGGAGGGTTACGGTGGCTCTACTCTAGGGGCTTGCTTGCAGAAGAGTATGTAGCTGAGAAACATTCATCCATCAGCCAAGCCCGGTGTTGGCATGTTTGAACCCGTTGTTTTTGCAGCCGGGCCCGCGTCGCATCTTCTCCTGTTTATTGCTTTTCCTTTCTGGGCGTTCCGCCGGGCCCTGCGAGACGCCAGCCCTCTCCCCTGTTCTTGTCCAGTCATATTTGTCTTACCTCAGTCAACGTCTCGTCGTTATATCTGCATGTTTCGAGGAGGTGGCTGACTAGAGACACCCGACGGCTCAGTAAAGCCGAGGCCGAGAATCGTAGAAAAGGATGTGAGAAAACCCTATCTCGATATCCGTACCATCAATGGGAAGATATGCACGTGTCATGGCACTTGATCCTTCCCCACATCCCGAATGCCCTGCCCTGCTTTGTTCCTGTCACGTCCTCCATCCTCAGCAATCAATCAACAGTAACAGTAATCCAAAAAAGTCACTGGGTTGGTAAGCTTCTTGGGCAAGCTTACCGCTTGACGGTGGGCTCTCGGAGGTTTGCCGTGTTCTCGCAGGAAAAAATATGGTCGACGGACTTGGCTGTAACTTGCCCTGTGTGTATCCGGCAGTGGATCGTCCTCCCCAAGCTCGCATCGAGCTAACCGGATAGCCGCTGCCGAAAGCTCTTCGTAGTGAAATCCGATTGCGGGCTGACTTCCGAGCCAGACCAATTCGAGTTAGTGACCCCTTGGTCTGGTAGGTCGTCGACTCGTCACGCTGTGGCTTGAGCTCTGTGCCGGCTGCCGTCCTCACACCCCCTTATCTTTATTGTACCAGTATGTGCTGAGTATTGGGCATGATATTGACTTCGTTTATCCGACTGTAAAAGTAAACACTGGTACTGTGTATCTGTGGGACCTCAAGGGCGCCGGCCTTGGTAAAGTACCTTACCGAGTCCTCACCCCCGTTGTCCAAACAGTCCTTGGCCCACGTCATTCTGGATGTTGTTCAAGGCCATTCCGCTTACTTGAGACGCATTTGGCGGAAACACCAAGGCGGGTGGATATTCGTTGCTAAAGCCCGCATCGTCCTGAGACTTTCGAAATAAAGTGATATTGAACAAGCCTTGAGAACAAAACGGTTTCCGCGTAATCTTCTCGATTCCTCTCAATCTAACTACCAACCCCTCCCCCCAGTCTCGCCCGCAGCCTCGTCATCATCGGCCTGCCGTGTTAGCCGTTCCCCCACATCCCGGCACTGAGATCAAGTGGATGGCAGAGTCGTTGCCGCCGCGTGATGACTAGGCTTGAGATGCATTCCTGACCTCCTCATTGCACTGACTAGAGAGAAGATGCTAAGACAACTCAGGCAAATGTCCGCGTTGCCTGCAACCCAGCGGAGCAGCCCCCTGTTGCTATTCTCAAAAGGGCTCAGGCTCTCCGCCCCCTTGGGTTTCGTTGAGCGCCACCAGGCCCGCGGAATGGACTCCTGCGCCAGCGTCGCCGCCCACGCGTTCAGAAACCCCCTTCAAGATACAACCCCGTCACAGCGAGCCCGATGCCCGCCGTGAATACGTGCCACTGCGGGAACCCCGGCCCGCCGAACTCTGGATCCAGCCCGGAGGTCCCCGGATACAGTAGCGACGCCCACCCGGCCACAAAGTATATGGACCCCAGGAAGGTAGCGGTGCGGAGCGAGTCCTTGGCCATCTGGGCCGACGCATTTCTGCGCCAGACGAAGAAGAGCGTCGAGATGCCCAGGATAAGGGAGAGCGTCATTGTCTGCGCATTGTGAAACCTGGGAAGGGGTTAGGCATGGTCGGTTTGGCCGAGGCGCATGTGGGCTGACATCACGACTTTTGCGGTCACAATGTGGGAGAGAGATGGAGGAAATACTCACTTGGCGTGCGGGGGCCAGCGCGGGTTGTGGATGTGCGTCTCGTTCCAATCCGCGATGAAAGCCCCGAAGAGCAGCATGACGCCGTCAATTGTAAGAAGGATGCGGCCAAGCATGATGACTGCAGGTTGTTAGGTAGTAAGTAAGTCTCTGCGATGTGAGGGCTGCAGCCAGGATTGTGGATCGTGCAATGTCGTAGCTGATTCACCACGATGATAGAAACGCGATTGCAGGCGCAAATGCTCGAATGCACTTCTTCCAAGCCTAAGAGGCTGTCGATGCTAACACAGAAAAGCTAGCTTTTAAAGCTTTCTTCCGGCGCTCGCTCTCGCAGCGTTATGGACAGGTCTTTAATGCCTGATCCTTAGCGTCATGTCTGTGTTGCCGCCGCATAATACCTCAATAGCCTGATGCCGCTGGGACGCCGCATCCCTTCGAGCTCCAATGTCCGTCACTGCTGCAATCCGATTCGTTTCCATTCCGTTGGCCAAACGTTTGCGGAAATGGTGGGGATCTCCGGCGGATCTAGCATGTGCCAGGCCCGGGCATCCCAGATGTGTTGTGCAGTTTCGAGAGTCTTCAAGTCCAATCCAGGGATGGGAAGATAAAAGTGTTTACGACTACAAGCGTTACGGGGCGGCTGTCGCATCAAGTTACTACTTTAACTGATAAATTCATTAACGCGACAATTCGATCCGTTCTGTGAAGAGCAGCGACGGGTTCAATTGTTGCCCCTCGAAACCATTGACCCGATGTGCACCCAGGGAAGTGTCACAGCGTGTCGAGGCACAGCCAAACCTTGGCCTTCATGATCATTATGGGCTTGGCATTTATTGGAACTAGGCCAAGCGATGTTCTGCTCTCACATGGCCATTGACCATCCAGTCTAATGTAGGTCTTCCTGGCGTACATCTCGAGGCCTATGGAAAGACTGCGTGTGTGCCAACCAAAACGATTAATCACCTAGACGACGAGGGTCGGCGAGCCGAAATCTGCAACCTGCTGCCCTTCGGCCTCCGGGATTTATCAATGCGTTCCGGCGCTGATCAATGTACCGTCCGACTTGAGGCACTCTAAAGACCAGACGGCGCCGACGTGACTTTCAATAGCGGCTGAAGTCACTGATTGCCTCTCGACACCGAATCCTCTCCGCCGTAAATAACCAGGGCGAACACGTTATGAAGGTGGAAGACCCGGTCTGTTCCCCCGCGCTGCAACAGCAGCTAATCAGACGAAATTAACACCAGGAACTTTGCCGTCCTGCCTCTCCACGGCCGTGCAAAAGTTCTCTTGACACATGCCATATCTTATCTGTGTCCAGGCTCTATTTCATAAAAATGATTGCTGGATGAACCCTCAAAAGACAACACAAAAACCTCCCACAAAATCATTGTTTGCTTTTCCATGTTGATGACATACCGTATCCGTACCTTGAGCACACAGAACGAAAGCCCAGGATCGGCGCTTCGGCAAAACCAACTAGCTCGGACATGCGGTTGGGGAAGTGCTTGAGCGGTTGAAGGCAAGGCCATGACGACACCAAATCTCAGACAGCACACGCTTACCATAAGCCAATCCCTCTTGTTTTTCATCTGTGCTCACCAGAAATTGGATTGTTTGAGGGGTTTGTTCCCAGCGGTCACCTCAACAACACTCGGTGGTGCCGTCATCGCAAAAGCTCCCACAGACATCACCATCTCAGCGAACCAGAGTCATACCGCAATATTAAGCAACTAAACGACTCTGAACAGAATTTTTTGAGATACCTATTCCAACCATGGCATCAACAAGGAAAGTTCTTGTGCTAGGCGCGACCGGCAAGCAGGGCGCCGCTGTTGTCGACGCCCTCCTCGAACTCCCCGCCAGCTCTACCCCACTCGAGATCCTCGCCCTCACACGGAATCCCGAGTCGGCAAAGGTTCAGTCCCTCGTGGAATCCGCAAAGGCCAAGGGCGTCACAGTCACCCCCGTCCAAGGCGACCTCAAGGACCCACAAGCCCAGGTCTTCCAAGCCCACCCGCGCATCGACACGGTCTTCATCGTCACTACAATTGGAAACGAGGATGTCGTCGGGAAGGCCTGGGTCGACGCCGCCATCGACGCGAACGCCGTCCAGATCGTTCTCACCTCTGTCGACCGCGGCGGCGAGGACAAGTCTTGGGAGAACCCCACCGACGTGCCGCATTTCCTGCAGAAGCACGCCATCGAGTTGCACCTCCGAGACCGCGCCGACGAGCTCGAGAAGAGCGGCCGAAAGTTGCGCTGGACGATCCTCCGCCCGACGGCGTTCATGGACAACGCCAGCCCGGGTATGTTCGGCAAGGTATTCGCGGCCATGTGGTCTACACTGCCGGCCGACCAGAATCTACAGCTCGTATCAGTGCGGGATATCGGGCTTTTTGCCGCCAAAGCTATCGAGGACCCGGAGAAATGGGACCGGAGGGCTGTCTCCCTGGCTGGCGATGACATCACCTACGCTAAGGCGAGGGAGATCTTCGAGAAGGTCGTTGGAAGCGAAATGCCGCAGACATACACCTTCATTGGCCAGGCCATGTTATGGGCCATTTCGGACATGGGCAAGATGTTTGAATATTTTGAGACTGAGGGATACGGTGCGGATATTCAGGCATTGAAGAAGGAAGAGCCGCGCCTGCAGAACTTCGAGTCGTGGTTGAAAGAGACCAGTGGCTGGAAGAACGAGAAGCGCGAGATTTGACGATCTAGACGGCAGTGACCTAGCTGCTTGCATGCAGGAGGTCATCGCAAGACCGAGGTGTCGGTGCAATAACAGCCCTAGTCGGTTTGCAGTAAGGTTATGTTGCTGAATATGTATCATGATCCGAGGGGTTTGTGCTGTAATACAATCAGTTCTCTGATTGAAGTCCCTTTTTGCTTCAGCATAGTGAACATATGCTCGTAAACAACCATACCTAGGATACCACAAACACTTTGACTTTCTGACGCGTGTATTCTGTTAATTTTCAAACACATGTAACGATATATCTCTAAAATGTGCTAAATCATCTCGCCTAGAAGATCGTAATGTCTCGATCTTCACAACTGCCGGGACCAGGGCTGATGCAAAACCGCGACACGAAGCAACCTGGTTCATTCTAATAAGAACTTTCAGGCGTAATTGGAATACATGGGGAAGCGGAAATGGTTGATTATACAGCTGATGATGGCATATTTGGGCTTCCTGCTATAAGTGAAAGACCATGAAGAGCGTAGGTGCTAAGTCACTACACGATATACGCGCCCCACTTGAACTGAACTTGGTTCCTTCAGCAATGAGCGTAAAAGTCCTCATTGCGGTCTTGAGGACATAACATCACAATGCAATAACGAATTTGGCTGCTCACAAAACCATTGATCCTTATCGCAAATAAACATATTCAATCTCTCGTTCTCGGCGCGATGATGCAATTTTGACTTATATTAATGTCGAGAAGTTCTTGCTATGGTCGTGGGTGGGCCAGCATCTGACATCGGAGATCAGATCGTCCCAATCTATATGCTTACTAACCTATCAGAGAAAGAGGAGGTGACCATCTCAAATTCCATCTCAGACTCTAAAGGAAAGTCTGGAATGGAACATATCAAGCCCCGGCTTGTGCGATGGATTTCAGGCGAGGAAGGTTGCGTCGAAAAAGACCTGCTACGAATCTCTAAAGAACGCGAAGCTGAGAAAGACCCCGGCTCCATGTCTTTCTGCATTCTCGCAAATAACAAGAGCGTCGAAGAAGGTGGTACCTTTTTGGCTGATCGGGACTGATGTACACTATGCGTTTCCCCGGAGGCAAGCAAGCGTTCAGAAAGCTTTGCAAAGACAACAACATCCAGCTTCCGGGGGCAATTGAGAAAGCATAGCCAATGTAATGGAGGATCTGATGAAGTGTATAGTTAACCGCGTGGTTGTATAGGGTAGAAAGCTTGGTTCGCAGTGGAAATCGAGTCATCAGAATTAGGAGATCAGAAACATGGGCATGAGTGAACTCGTAGACTCATAGAGATGTATGGTGAGCAATTTCACGTTCTCGAAAACCCCTAATCGGATGCATAGGTGCCAAGGCTGAAAGAGAAACTAGATAATATCAAATGATTGAAATTGAGTAGATTATCAGTGCATTCACTATGTGTATGAAGGAAACCAACACTTGTACAAAGCTAGATGGCCTCAGCAAAATCAGGATTCAGCTGTACGAGAGCCGGTCCGGAATCGTGCGTCGGGAGACGATCTGGAGGCTGATGGGTTCCCGGCCGATATGCCAACCCCTCGGCTTTCTCTGAACTGGGGTAGTCTCGCGCTTATGAATTCCTCTCTTAATTGCAGAGCGCACCGTGGCACACGTCGCGAAGAACGAGTCCCCGAACGCCCGACAGTCCGTATCAGTGAAGTTCTGCGACAGATTCGTGCAGAGTTGGCTGTTGCTGCTGAGAACACCGCCTTTTTGACCGCAGAGTTCCCGGCCACCGGTCTGGACGACCGAATCTGTAATGTGCGTCATGCACCGACACTGGATGTAGTCTTGCTGAGCTTGCGCCAGCACCAACCTGTGGTCCGTTAGTTGAATGTATTCCTTTGCTGCAGTTTTCCGGCTGAAGAAGACTAACATTATGGCCATCAATAGATGAGACAAGGCGTTCTTCATCATGTTATGTCTGGAAGTATCTGGTTTGAAATGAAGCTTTGCCAGTGCTAATCAGCCGTCTGTGCTGGTCGAGACAAGCCTTTATATGAAGATCAAACTTGCGTTGCAACTCCGCACGGCCTACACCTCGGGCTACGCCGCGACAGAATGAACCACTCTGCGACCACGAGATGTGATGTGATAAGTGCGACTTTGACTTGTAAGCAACGGCAGATTCACCGGTATTTTGGTCCATCTGATAGTAAGCCAGTGCCCGCAGCGGCAGCAGTGGCAGCCTGCAGCCTGCCAACGGGTAAACGGCGAACCCAGCGGAAGCCAATCAACGTGCTTGTCGTCTCATCTTTAGTGCTTCACTTCGTTTCTAAAGCAGTGGGGACGCAGAAACTGAACCTCTAGTGGAAGATGATGTGAACCTTGGGACGCGTTCGGATGACGTGTGTAACTCGATGTCAAATCGAGACACTGGCGTTCCAGCCCCCAAGCACGCGTTTCATCGAATAGGGGGGTTTTATGTGAGACCAGGCAACCCTCTTCTTTCAAGCGCCCTACGACTGCTAGTAGTGTCTAGCAAAAAAAGGAGAAATTTTCAAGAAAACGGGATGGTTCAGCAATTACCTTTCAACAGCTGAGAATATGTCGAGCTGAAATGATGCACCGTCCGATTTCCGTGACTCTGGCCTCTGCCACGACGGGAAGATTCTTTGCCGAGTCACAAAGAAGTCGAAAAGATGGAGATGTCTGCCGATGTACATTGTCGAAGAAGTTTTCGGGTTGCAATGGCGGGTCTTCGAAACAGAAGCTCCTCGAGAACTGAGCTGTTTCGCCATCTCGGAGGAGGCTCAAGATCGTGTCTTCTCCGCCAAACCCTGCATCATCGAAGGTTTGTCGTTTATGGCCCAAAGATTGCCCCCTGTTCTTTCCAGAATGCAAGAGTTATCGACGCTGCCATCGTAGCTCGCGCGGTCAGTGGCTGCGTCACATTAGTGGTTTCCAAGCTGTCGACCAACTCGAGTGAGGTGAGTTTTTTAACGTAGGTCCGGCAGAGCTTGCAGCTTCCCACTGGTGAGAGGCCTTCGAATGTATCGATACATTGCGAAAGGCCAGTAGCAGACGGTGGTGTTACGCTGCTTCCTGGCTCAAGTGATTTAGACATAAAGTAGGGAATGCGTCATGGGCTACGGAACGCTCTTTCACGCGCCAGAGATGATACGTGAGGAGTAAGTAGGAAGAAAATCAAAATCCGACCAGCAAAAGATAACCATGCATGAGCAGGTTTCTTTTTAGCAGACCAGTAGCTTGTAAGAATGATGGGGACTCAATCAGATGTTCATAGATCTTGCATATGTGCCGCCTGGCCTTTAAAGAACTGAAGGTCTCTATTTACCGGGGTTTCTATGTCCCTTGTATGGTTTTCATGACGTAATAAAATCATATTGGAATGAGAGAGCTTTTATATTGGAAAAAGCACGGCGTTTGAGTGTTCCATCAGCTATCACCAGCCTAACAGTATTCGCAGCAGAACACCAAACTTCTCCTCGGGCCGACTGTCGAGAAAGCATGCATCCAAATTTAGTCAATTATATTTGATAAGCTGCATAATAGGTTATTAATGAAGCACCTGTTTTCGAGGAGGAGCAGCTGTATTGTACCATCGGATATTGGCATCTCATACCTGCAAAGCCAAAGGACGAATTGAATAAATACATATGCTGTCACCGATCGCAAATCATTTGAACCCTTGGTTTTGGGCAATCTATCACAGCCAGAACGATTAGTAGTAGATTGCATCATTCAGTTGCTGTGCAGTGGCCTGTGTAGTATGCTTGACTATAGATTTCTATCCAAATGACCAAAGCAAACCTGTCCCTTGTCGTGGACTGATAACTCCCTCTCGGGGCTCGGCACGACTGCCCTGCGAGAATCCCCATGCTTGATTTACTGATCTAGACGCTTTACTTGAAATTCTTGGCACATCAAACACCCTAATCCTAAGTGCCCAGGTTTGTGTTATTGTTCATTAGCCGAGCCGAGTCATTATGGGTGCTGCGATTGTGTGACGAAGCTGCTCAGTGGTAACGGCTCAACGTGACCGGTCACATATCACCAGCACTGCCAAATTGTAATATCAGAAGTGAAGGGGGGAAGGGATCCTTTACGGTCTCCGTTGATGCATGGAAAGACACATAAATGTATAAGCCTTGGGTGTCGATCTTCTAACACAGGTTTCGGAAAGCATTGATGGATGCCGCAGGGCTGATCGACGTATGGGAGAAACCTCACTATGCCTGCAACATGTTTCATGTCTCTAACAAAAGCCTTCTCGTTGTTCTCTTGGTAGTCGCCAAGTGCCTGCCGGAAGAATTAAGGCAGGGAACATGCAACCAACGAGTGGAATCGCATTGGCATGGGATTAGCTGCCCATCTTCTCTTAAATTCTCCGTGCCATAATGCTGTGGCTATTACGGGTGAAGTTCAAGATATTTGCACAGCCCTTCACGTTTCAGAGACGGTCGCAGCTTTGAGGGGGTACATCGGAGGATAATCAGTCGATTGCCGTTAAACAAAAGCTCCCGAGGATGCACCCCACTTCCATATATCTGCACTCCTTGTTATAAAACACGTTCGGAGTAGTCATACTTAGGTAATGATAGTAAAAGAACGACTTATATTCCTCGGGCTACCCGACATATGACTGTACTCTTCAATCAATCATAATGTACCTCAATAAGGTGTCTCCTATTCGATTGAAATACCCACGCCTGAAAAACCGTACAGAAGGATAGCCTCCTAATCTTGCCGAATCTTCCACAGCTTGTAGAAGGCCAAACCAAATTAGGGGATCGCAGAGACTCGAACCAACACAATACGTGAAAGAGAACATAGTCACGGTAATCCCGGCACATGACGAGAAGGGTCAACAGGCATGAGTATCCAGAACTTTAAAAAGTGTACTATTCAATATACGCAACATGAGTTTGTTAGACCATGTTGTCTGGGTTATTAGGACCCATGTGATGCATCTCATAGTTCCCATTCCTCCCTTCAATCACACTTCTGGTGTCATATTGCACCACGATTTCATTCGTCCGGACGATCTTGCCAAAGTCTATGTTCGGCTCGTCTCTCAGTACGCTCTTGTCGCTCCTATCGTCAGACAACTTGTCCCACTTTCTTCTGAATGAGCCTTTTTGTGGTGAAGTCGTCGTCACAGTCACGGTGTTGGTTCGCCCCAGGCTGCCTCCACGGCCCATGCCGGTCCGGGAGCCCGAAGAACCATAGTACTTGCGAGCAGTAGACGCAACGTCCCGTATGAGGACACGAAGAACAGGGATGGAGGCGGCCATGATGGTGACGCCCGTCTCGCATTGTCCCCAAATCGCGAGCTGACTGGCCTCGTCTTCATAAATGGGTCAGCTTGATTAACACAAATATTAAATGATTGACAGCTGCTTACAGGTAAAATCTCCAGAAAGAAGAGTTGGTAAAGTGAAGCACTTGATAATGGCAGTTGATCCGGCACTATGAGAGCATGTTAACCACAGTTTCCCCTATCAACCTCAAGGCTAAAACAGCACTTACAATAGACCCATGCTCATAGCAACTGCTACGCCAATCTTTTCTTGAAGTTTCATTTGAAGCCCCCAGATCATCTTCCAAGGCAGCATCGCGAGCAGAATATCCATCGAGGCAGAGTAGCCTACATTAAATGTCAGCAAAAGAAGCCTTTGCAAAGATTGGGGAGAATTGCGGACCTGACGCAAAGATATCGTAGTATGTTGCAACTCTAGGATCCCAACATGAGCCCGGCGTCTGCGGCATCCAAAACTTCTCTATCGGGGTACATTGAACCCAAGCAGCCAAGGCGTTGAGGCCCATAAGGGCGTTCATGGAGATGATGGCTGTCCAAATGACATATCTCATCAAGCCCTTGTCCTGAATTCGCAGGAGCGTCATTGCAAAGGAAGTCTTACTCCACACCGCGGCAGTAATTGATGTCGTAGTGATAATGTTGCCGAGGAAGCCAACCTTGGGAAGGTTGATGGGGGGCACCATGAAAATATGCTTGCCGAAGCCGAGGGAAATGTTGTAAGTGACCAGTACAACTGAGATCAACAGACAGATCTCAAGAAGTGTCAGCTAAGGAGCTTCAGCTAGTATGATAGGCATATTCATGAACATACCCACGATGCTATTAGTACGTAATCGTCCCACCAAAGCCCACTACGCTTCCTGAACTTGCAGTAAAGCCTTAAGCTTAGGAAGAAAGCCGAAAGTCCAGCCTGGGACCATATCACCGCGAGAACGGTTGGGCCATTGTCCTCTGGTTGCGCCATTTGACCAGTCAAATGCGACGTCTCGCAACGCCCAAGTAATGAATCAGATGTGAAAAAGAAGAAGAGTGAAAAGACCAGCCGCTGTCGGAACGACGGGTGAAGAAACAGAAGCGATGTCAAGACGCCAAGCCGAAATGTGATAGACGGGCACCATCAAGATAAAATAGATACAAGAAGGGAAAGAGTTACGGGGATGAAGCATATAAACGAGCGCCCACTTATTGTGCGGGTGATAAAACCCGAGATAATTAATATGGTATTCGTTGGTAACCGTCCGATACAGGCAACCCTGGCTGCTTATCACCTGCAGAATGAGCATAATAGGGTCGAACTCCGTGACAGTTGGTTACTGCACATGATCTGCCGGGAAGGATGAAAGTGTATATGTGCGATCTGGCGGTAGGTTCGACCCCAGTCTCCCATGGGGAACCCGGGAAAGATTGATGACATTTCAGAATGCAACACTGGCACTCACGATTTGATCTTGCGCGTATCAGAAAAGCGGGTCCTTCGGCCGAGGATGACAGATACTAGAATGCCATCACCAAACACCCGCTGTGTGGCGTTCATGTTTTACTGAACAAGCCTGCTTGAAGATTAGATGAGCGAGCCACTCGGAAACAATGACTCGAAGCGAGCATACGTTTCCCGTAAACTCTACACGGGCGAGCTGTCAAGCTCAGGACAAGGCCTGCGCATTGCTGGCCACATAGTATTACCGGGTGAATAGTTGAAGCAGATTGCAATCTTTTGTTGTGCCGCAACTCCGGACCAAGCCCATTTGGAAATTGTCCGAATAAGTTTGAATGCTCTGAGGTTTAAGAGCTGTAAGATGGATATCTTGCGCTTGGTTTTGAGCATGCTATGTTTCTCATCGTTCTAGTTTGACAGCTGCTGATCAGGGTGATCGGGCACGATGATCACCCAGTCGAATCGCGATAACAAGTGCCGACATCCACTTGAGTTTTACTGGCGTTCGGATGCAAGGGATCGCGACGATTCCGATCGTATAAAGAAGGGATGACGAGGATGGCAATCAACCTTAGGAACACATGATAAGATCTGTCGTCTGTGTCAATGCATGATTGACACGATCCACGAAACCAACCAGCCAAAAATGAAGCGTCGTTCTCCCTCCGTTTACCCGCCGCCGCTCCTACGCTGTAGTCACCTTCCACTTTCTGGATCTGCTTTCCCCGCGCAGAATTTGAAAAATGTACAGGGATTTGGCTTTACTTCGTAGTCGGAGCTGGAGAAGACGGCCATTCGCTCCCGACACTACGCATGAGATACATGCTAAGCCTCAATGCCGAAGTATTTGACAAGGTCAAATGTTAACGAGGGAGTATTTTACTGATTCGAAGGCTCAAACGATCGTCAAGGCATTGTCCCTCGAAGCCAATGGCTCCGGAGCAACACTGGGGGGGTTGTGATTTGAAAGCAATCCACAGCTGGTATATCAAATGATGTTTGCCGTGACTTATCAGGTAACTAGGTGGGCGCTGACTTCTCGGTACTCATAGGTGTTCTTCTAATTTCAAGCAGACTGTTTGCTTCCAAATAGCATTCTCCGGTGACTTTTTCGTTCGTTTTCAGGGGGACAAGGCGTATCCTTCTTCTACATAATAATCCAGGCGCTTTAAACCGCAGAGTATCACGGCTGCTGTCAATTGTAAGCTCTCGCTCCGTCACGAAAGTAAAATTCTCATGTTGCGAATGAAGTTAGTATAGTTTGAGGCAAACTGGACCTTGTCTTTCCAGCATCAACGGCATGTAAGAGGTGAATGATTGCAGAGAAGTCAACCGCGCAAATAATCGCTATTTTGCTGTTTCACAGAAATAGTGAAACCCAGAAACTTACATAACTAATGCCACACATCCATTGCAGCCTTTGAGCATCGTGTTGACTCAATGTCCTTGCTCGTATTGCAATTTATCATTTTTAGGTGGTATAATTGATTATTTGCAAAGATTTCGCGATCGTCAAATGTTTTATGAGCAAGTAAATTTCATGCAGCTTAGCAGTAGTGCACCATATACAAACAAAAGCCGTTGGTTGTTTAGATTCTCAAAGAAGCTTCCAAGAGCATCTTTCGTCCAACTTCCGATGAGATGGAATTGTTTTCTTTTCTGTAGCTAGGTAAGCATGAGATGTGAATCACTGGTTTAAAACTTGCCAAAAGAGGATTTTGAAGAGTCCAAGTCACTATATGAGAATTAGTCTAAGAAACACTGATCAATGAGGCAAACAAGCTGAACTTCCTTCAGGGACTTGGCTCCCGAGAAGAACATAGATACCATGTTAGCTGTGAGGAATATAAAATCAAGTATTATCCGAAACCCTTATGGATGTCGGTAATGACCCTCGTGTCATATAATGCAAATGAATAAAAAAGCCAGGTAAATTTCTGGAGATTCTGCTTTCTTGATACAACCTTACCATGGCTTAAACAGTCATATTTTGCCATCTTCGGGTATGTATCTTCAGAGAGGGAAGGGAGGTTGTTGGAATAGTATTCTGACACGATCCGTACGCATAAGCCCAGCAGTAGCCTGGAAGGTCTATTTAAGGGCCAGTTTCAGGCCACCTATATATATAGAAAACAAGCCTTTTACATCTACAGCACGCATACAGAAGTCTCTATCAGTCCTTACACTATAGGTGATCTTCACAAGAGAATGTTCCAATCTGGAACTGCTGCTGTGTACACTGTATGGACTGTAGCACATGCCCGACTTTCTATTGACAAACCCCAAAAGGATTCTATAACAGCTTGGTCTTCATTTTCGTTTACTTTTCGTAAGTCCATTTTACCGGATGTGTCGTAACGTATGTGCTAACTTTGTAAATAGTAGGCTTGACGGCATTGATTTAGATATGTATGCTTACTTACGCAAACTGCCTCCCTGGTGTTCTAGGGCTTACCCATTGTGTTAAGCAGGACTAGTATCAATCTACTATATTTAAAGGAATTCTAGCGCTTTTCCAACTCAGTCAGCGGTACGTCATCTTTGACAGTACATAGTTGCGCCGGTCTCTTCCAGAGTCTCTCCAGTTCCCGAGATAGTCAAAGAGCTCAGTTTCATCAATATTTGAGGGCAAAAAGATGCAGAGAAAAAAATCAGAATAACACCCAGAAGATGCTTCAGGTCGAACTTGAGGACACAGAGACTCAGTCACGACCCGGATCACCGGATGAACCACCTACAGATGCGAAGCTTGCTTGATAGAAACCCTGCACCTGTCCTTCGGGGCCTGCCTAGGTATGTTGTCACGTAACAAAACGACATCGTTAGTTACAGGCAGTAACTAACGCCTTATGTATCGTGACATATGTCTTGACTAGGAGGCAAACTAGGTACGGTTTGAGACTGAGTGGGAACATGCAAGTTGCGACCATAAGAGGCAATCCGAAGGAAATGGCGTGAAGACACGGGTTCAAACGGATTCGAATGCTATTCATTCTTATGGAATGAATGCTCTATACGTGACGTCAAGCCCCACTTGGGATATTCAGCCCTGCGGAACCCGCCGAGGCGGCCCGAGGGGCTGGCCCACCTTGCGGAGGTCAGCTCCGCGCGGAGGTGGCCCCGGTCTACCAGCGGCGTCGTCTAGAACAGACTATCAAACCTCCTACCAGTAGGTGACATCGAAACGCTCTGTGGGGCGGACAGCTAGCTAAAGGGGAAACGAATGGCGGTCAGATCAATGCTTGGCAACTAGGAGCGGACCCATTTGTTGGACCAAAGATCATTATGAGAAAATCCGACAGATGTATAGAATGCACGTATGCTGTTTGGGACGGGACCTGATTTGTCGCTCATTGAGTCAGCCCGAGGCCGGAGAGTGCTTGCTAGCTGCAAATGGAGCAATGTTGTCTCCTCCTGTGGCTAAGACCCAATCAAATATAATGCTTGCGGCTTGGACCCCTTTCTCAACGCTGTCTGAGTGAGGATCTTCAGCGCCACAACGACCCCATGCTGCTGTCCTTGGTTGGCATAACTAGAAAAGAGAAAAAGAAAAAGAAAAAGTGGCGAGTCGGAGCAGCTGCTCCTTGCTGCCTCCAGCAGCCCTGGCACATATCGAGCTGATACGCTTCCCGCGGCAAGCTACAAATGCTCCCGCTAGAAGCAAAACTTGTTGCGCCAACTTTTGGTCCCTGTAGGTTCAAGGATTCGGGATGACGCCAGCAAAACGTCAATCCCAGCGAAAGGACGCTCTTGGGCTTCATTCTGAGGTCAGCAATTTATCGAAACGGTTCATGTTGACATTTTTATTCCTGATTCCCTGTGCAGTGAGATGTATGCCCCCACTAATACACACGCGGCACCTGAAAGACGTTGGCAGTATTTAGAAGCCTCGCATGCCGCCCCGAAATGCGACGACGTACGCCTCATACAACATTATATCTAACTCAAAGTAGGTAACCCGAATTATCAACTGCACCCGGAGACCTCTTGATCCTTTTCATTTTTGAATTTCCCATACCAATTATACTGCGCAGCACACTTTTATACTCTAATACTCCGGGTTTATGAAGCAGCACACATTGCAGCCGTTCCGCTCTCGCAGCCGAAATGTTTCTCGCACGCAGAGCCGTGCGTGGCGCCTTGCTCTCTTGTGCAAATCCTTCACACGCAACATCTGCGCCGGCCGCCGTACTGGTGTCGTGCAGACCACTTTCCGCCCGGCCGTTCCACAGCACGCATCGACGAAACGTCGAGGAAAAGCCAACCACCATTGATCCCAGAAAGAACTCTGCCACCGACATCTTGCCCCCGAGAGGAACCAACTTTGGCAGGGCGCAGTTTGCCGATTTCAACTTGAAGGGTCGTACCTTCATTGTGACAGGCGGCGCACAGGGGCTTGGTTTGAGCATAGCGGAGGCTTTGGCAGAAGCTGGGGGTAAAGGTAAAATCAACCATGACTCCTTCAAAGTGGTGATTCAAAGAAGCTGACATTTATTTCCTAGTTTACTGCTTAGATAGACAAGAAAGTCCGCACGAGGAGTACGCCGAAGCGTCGGCCCGTGTTGTGCCGGAATGGGGAGGTTCTCTTCAGTACAAGAGAGCCGACGTGGTGGATACCGAGCATCTCGACAAGACGATTGCTGGAATCGCCGACGAAAACCAAGGAATCGACGGGTGCGTGGCCGCCGCTGGGATTCAGCAAATCACGCCGGCCGCCGATTACAACGTCGACGACGTGAACAAGATGATGGCCGTCAACTACACGGGCGTCTTCATGACCGCAACATCCGTCGCACGCCAAATGTTCAAGTACAAGACCCGCGGCAGTATCTGTTTCATCGCCAGCATGTCCGGTTTGATTGCGAATCACGGTCTGCTTTCCCCGGTCTACAACTCTTCCAAGGCTGCAGTTATTCAACTGGCGCGGAACCTTGCAATGGAGTGGAGCCCTGTCACCAGGGAAGGGACGGGCGGACTCCGAGTAAACTGCATCAGTCCAGGGCATATTATCACGCCCATGGTGGAGAAGAACTTCGAAGAGGTCCCTGGATTGAAGGAGGAATGGGAGAGTCTCAACATGTTTGGTCGACTGGCGGAGCCTAGGGAATTCAAGGGCGCGGCGCTTTTCTTGATGAGCAACGCTAGCACGTTCATGACGGGCAGCAATATGGTCATTGATGGTGGACACACAGCGTGGTAATTGTTGTGGACTTGATGGATCATATACCCTGGATCGTGCATAGAGACTATATGGTGTAGATGTACGTTAAGCGTTCAGCATGGAGTTATCCTGAGCAATATTTACGTTTTTTAAAGAAAGATCCAATTCACGGAATCTGCGTCCGGAGCCTTTTCGGGTCGTCACCCTCTAGCCAATGGGGTGAGCTGAGTGAGTGTCGCCTTTTTTGCTCACCTTTCACAAGGAGAGAAGTAACGCGGCCAAGAGGCCTCAGAAGATGGTCCCTAATTAGGGGTATAAGTTTGTTGGCCCAACTGCACGTGTTCGCAGGCGCGATATCTAATGCGTTGTGGCCAGAGGACATGGGTGAACTGGAGAACTTGAGGACGTGGGGATTTGCGCAGGGAGGGTTAAGGAACTCTACTATTAATATTTCAAGTAGCTGTTTGTGATTTGTATTACAGTCATCAGTGTGATTTCGCTCCTTTCCTGCTATATGACTACATTGAAGCCGACGTCATTGCCGTCCTGGCGGGCTTCCTCAGCAATGGAAACCTCGGGCGGTATGTGAACGGCAAGCTCCTTGCATTAAAGCTCTGTAATTATGTCCGCAACAGGACGTGGGATATGTGGCAGAACGTGTGCCTAGGTAACTTCGTTGAAATGGGCAAAGCCTCTGAACAAATGTGAACAGCATTTCCAAGGTAGGGTGCTTTCTCACCCAAATAAGGGATAATATATAACACATTGCGAGAGGTAACACGACGAAGCAAGTAAAATCTCTGGGATTTGGTGTCTAAAGGGTTTTTATTAAAGTTTTCTGTTCCATATTGCCCAAAATAGGTCTTTCACCTCTGTCAGTCAACGTATGGCGGCCCGTCTACGCCACCCTGCGCCCCTTGCGGCGCTCGTATTATCCGCAACAAGGTTTAACATGTAATTCTAGGATTAAAGCACAGCCAGGCTTTGAAATTTAGATGAATACTTTATTTGCGCTTATGAGACTGTTATTGAGTTCTACTCCCTTGGTGCTGTGCTCCTTGTGAATTCTTTCATAGGGCTACTATTCTGCTCAGATCAAGCACCCCGAAGACTCCGGTTCAGTGTCACGCGTTCACCCTAGTAATTACCAACAGTAGGTCAATTACTAATAGAGCTCAGATTCACGTGAAAGCTCAAGCCTCGCTTCTCGACTATTTCTTTGCTTGATCTGTACTCTTAGAACGATCTTCCTCCAACAATGACCGACGCTACGTTTTTCTCCTCGCTGAAGAGCCTGTTGTTGCTGGTTCTCTTCTTCCTCCAAGTCAGCCTCCAAATCAGCCTCCACGACACGCCTCCCACACCGCCAGCGCTTCCTTCAGAGGATTCCCTCTCTAAGCGCGCGGGCCAGTTCCCTGATTTTCCTAGCAGCTATGAAGGCCGCGTTAAGAAGGGCGAATACCTTCGGGCTCTGATGCCGTTAAATAACACGCAAGCTACAGAGGCAAACGGCGCTTCTATAGTAAGCTTTTCCCAGGATCCAAACGATGCGGCACGTTGGGGATGGAGTCTCGAGACCGAGTGGTATCCCTTTGAACGTGCAAAGCAGGCGTTTGAGTATCTTGAGGAGGAGCTTGGCAACCCAGCGTTTCAAATCAATATGAAGCAGTCTGACCTATATTTCTATTATCATAATGAAGCATTCACGGAAGCAAACGGTGAAATGGGGCAGGTGAGTAAATACGTCGAGGAACCTTATTCCCTATTCTTAGGATAACGTATCTACACTAACGTATCTGCTTAAACTAGCCAACAAGGGCTGCCTATAATAACTTTGTTAACCCTAATGCCGGGGCAATCCTCTTTCATACTAATATAAGCCCTGAGTTTATGGTTGAGGAATATAGGTTTGGAATTGGAACTGTACCTAGCTTGAATAGGCTTTCTGATCTTGCCTTCTTCCAGTGGCTTAAAGGGTGCCAATACAAAAGAATTGACCCTAAGTATCTTAGGGTCGCCTTCCGGATGAATATTAGAAATGAAGCAACAATACAGGTTATTATATATGCCCTTAAGGAGGCAGGCTATAAGCGCGTCCCAGGGTGGAAGTACCACGCAAATATCAAGATAGGCACGCGGCAGGGGGACGCTATTCTAGGGACTGCGCATGGGGCAGGGGTAGCGTGGATGCTGATACAGCATAAGGGCGTGTTAGGGGTGAAGGAGATAGACGAAGTAGCGGTTTGGGGGCATCCAAAGGCTGGGAATAGAGATGGGTTTGAATTTGCAGCATCGCCTGACTCATTTGTTCTAAACATGAGGCTTACTATTAAGAACGCCTAGACTACAGCTCAACGTAACTTAATAACAGACCAGCCATCTGCCACAGCATAAATTGAGGCCTCGAGTTGCAGCAGCATTGTGACAAAGCATAGATGTAGGCAGAGCATAAGGTAGTAAACCTATTGGCAAGATGAGAAAATTAATGGGTAAGTGGTATTTCACGATTCAATGACATTGTCCAACAATCATTGTTGTAGGTTACGAAACATTGCAGGCAAATTCATTACCAGCCAACTTTCCCCGATAGTCCGTCTCCGAATGTCCTCTCATCTCGATGTCGTTCCCGATGACATTATTGCCACGCACGATTAAGAATATAGTGTCATTCGCCAATCTGGTGTTGTTTCTCTGATGAAGTGTAGCTAGGTACCTATGCGTTCGTGTTACTCTAACTATACTCGTGCTGTACAAGTTCATTCCAGGCCTCTTGTCATAATCTCATCACCACGCTTCCCACATTTGCGACCCGATAGCAACCAGGCGGTTGAACAGCTCATCTCTTGAGATGATGGCGGTGAGATGATACTCCTTGCCCATGCTATCCGTTACAATGAGACCATCTGCGATCTCACGATCTGTGGCCCAGCCCACGAATATTTTGGACTTCCATCCCAGGCCACCCATCTTGCGGATTTGCTTCATAAAAATTAGTGTCTGTAGATTGTAGGCAATAGCTCTTTGCGGGAACAGACCTCAATGTCTCCAATAGCAATAGTCCATGTCGGATTCAGGTCATCGGAATCCGTTGTCCAGCTCAGAGCAGGCGTAGTCGCGGTGGCTGTGATGTAAGCATGGCCTTTCTTGCCTTTCCACCGCGCAGGGAAAGATATTGGTCCTTTTTCGGGATCAGGCTCCGTTTTGACCACGCCAAGTCTGTCCTTGGCGTGTTTGGCGCCTACCTTGGCCTTGAGTTTGTCTGCAGCCAGAGAGGTGTTGATACCACCCTTGGCCGTGCCCTTGATGAAGTTCATGATTCTATGACCCTTCTTCTGTTTGTTCTCTTCGGTGTGAGACTCGGCTGGCGCAAGAGCATTCGGGTCGGGTTGGACAGCGAGGTCTATCTCGTCTTGATCGACGCCTCGTGAGTTTGTGAGTGAATGCCAGAAGAGGGAGGAATCGTTTTCAAACTTACCCAGATGCTCCAGACCTTGGCCAGCGGTTGCATGAGGCACATCTGGTGGTGGCTCGGAGGACGAAGGAGGAGGCGGAATCGGCGCTTTGTTTCTCTCGCCGATGCGTAGAAGCGTAATCGTGAGCTGGGCATTGGTAGGAATGCCCTTGAGGATAGTGTTTCGCAATTCAACGTACTTCTTCCAGTGGGGGTAGGTGCTGGACATACTTTAGATATGCGAGTAATCAACGTTGAAAGAAACACTGACCGGTTGATAAGCACCATGCCTCTTTTTATGATCGGGTCGCCAAAGAAGGTGAATCCAACTATGAAACCGGTGCCCTTAACGAGCATGTACGACGTCGTGAAGAGAGATCCGAGGAGAATCGGCGACAAGATGCTGGCAATGATGAGTCGAGGCCGCTGTTGTGGGAATGGCGGTGTTGGGCTTAGTGCGTTGCCAAATCGTTCCCAGGTGTCCACGAGCTATGTCTGTTAGCAATGGGCTGCATCAACAGTAGATGTTGTGCAACTCACGTCCGCAATTCCATGCATAACAGGCCTGGCCTTTACCCAGACTGATTCATGAACGGGCTTCTTGGTCTTGTCATGATGACCGCTGGGCTCGTTCCCGCCCGTCTTATCTTTGGCATTGACGACATCTCGGGCAAAGTGAGTAGGGTCCGGGGCAGCGGTATCATCGTGAGGATCGCCTTGGGGGTGTTTCCCCGCCGCCGTGCTAATGATCAGCGAGGAAATGCTATTGACGAAGCTGTGGGCTTCCTGTTCGACGGCTTCTCCGGCGTGCTTCTCGGGAGCGCCTGTGATGGAGTCGTCCGACGCAAGGACGCCCGATGCCGGCTTCTTGACGCCGCCTGTTTTGCTATCGATGAGAGACGGTGGGGCGGGAGGAAAACAAAAGTCTCGCGCTTCCGGAACGAGAACAAGAACCATCAGAAAGCTAACAAGAACGGGGACGACGAAATCGAAGATCCAGGCGACGGAATAGACGGCAAGAAAAGTCGATGTGCGTCTCGACTCACGCCATGAACGAAGGCGGACGATTTGTTTCCAGAAGGAGAAGAGGCCAACTATTACAGTCATGTACAAGCGCTCAACGTGGGCTCGGAGTTTATCTGGTGAAAACTCCTCTTCATCTGCAATGTTCATATCCAGATTGGCGAGCTATATGATTGTAAGACGGATGCAGGAGAAGAAGGGTTGAGCACGCTTACCGGTGGTTCAGCTATTGACTTGACATGGAATATTTGCTGGGGGACTTATGAGTATCTTCCACGGAACGGAGTTTGTTCTGCAATCAGGAGTTACTGTGCAAGGCTTACCTTGTCGAATCGACGAACCAGGATCCAAAGCTCCTCATTCGTCAACCCTCCAAGCATGGGCTGAGAAACCATGCTCGGCGGGTTGTTCCACCCTAGGTTCTTGACCTCCACATCTCCATGATCAAGCTCGGCGTGCCCCCTTTCATCGAGAGGCTTTTGCTTGGTAGCCATATCCGCCAGGTAGTGGCTGTCTGTCGGTCTTTCTTCCTCATGTGCCTCCACTACTTCGGGTTCCTGGCCCATCGTCGACTGGCTAGAGTAGCCATAACTGGACTGGCTCGGGGGTGTGTCTGAACCAGGCTCCGAAGCAATGGGAGGCGGGGATGGTGCTGCTATCGGCGGCAGTAGGGGAGGCGGCTGTGAAGACGTGTCGTTCATATCGTCGCTAGTTCTTCCCTTAAACATGCTTTCGGTCGTTGGAGTGCATGCCGACAAGGGACGAAATTTTGCAGACTGCGAATCGGATGATACCTGGGACGAGGAGCTCGTCGGCTATGAGGATTTGGAAGGTTTGCGTGAACCTGTAGCTAGGTAGGACATGGAAGTCATAATTGTTTCCTCTCCCTTGTAGCGTGGGGAATTGCTGTAGCTGGAAAGCTGCCGCCGCCGACGTCAACTACATCTTGCTTCCCGCATTGGGCAATAAACGCGTGACGTCACGGGCTGTCGATACACTAATTGGGTGCACACGCAGCATGACGGCTGTGATCATCCTAGGAAGAACACAGGGATGAGCTAGGCGGACAGCAATGACAGCTGTTAATCAGATGATTGGATGGCTATGTGGTATTTCTTGTATTATTTTAGTCTCATGTAAGGGGGGAGAAGCGATCCAGACCCGTCAGTCAGTAAGTCTTACGATCGTCGCCCAAGCCCAATAAAATTCGATCATTGGTTAATTCATATCCTATTTCCATTATGTTGTCTCACGTTGATTTACGCGGTGGTCTGGGCTCATCCCAAGACTCCTTGCGCTCGAATGTGTATACCTCTCATATTTGACCAAATTGTCGTTTATCCAACCTTGTCCATCCCGTCAATTTAGATTTCATCTTAATCGTTGGACTTTCCACCTTGTCCATCCCGTCAACTTAGATTTCATCTTAATTGTTGGACTTCAGACGGAACGAGCCGAATAAGGAATAAAGTTAGCGTTGCGCCGTTGTCTGGGGACAGCCTCCTTGTGCCTAAGAGCCGAACTTAATCATCAAGGACCTATTTTCCCAAATCATTACGCCGTCGCTTGACCCAACGAAGCCACTTCCGCCTTTCCTGGTCCGCTTTATGGCTGATTGGTAGCCGCCAACCCCTCACTGCCCACTAGGAAAAATTTTCGCCTCGAAGCATCTCTACTCAGGGGTTATGATCAGTCTGTGATAGTTCCTGTCCATCCATGCAGATCTTAAGATCGTCGTCGGAAGGGTGGCCGAGTTGGTTATGGCGCCAGGTTAAGGTCAGCTTAACATCTGTTTCCTGGTGGGGCAACCCGCGCGAGTTCGAGTCTCGTCCCTTTCATTTTTGGATTTTCAATGCATGTCAATATGTATCCATCTGTGTACAATGGATTTGTTCAACATTGTTTTGTGTTTTACTTTATTTCTATTAACATTAAACCGTCACGTTTTACGCTATTCGTAAAAGTTGCGCGTTATTTTTGACGTCTGAAACCACCAAGCTGGTGATTACGACTAGTACCCCTCCCACCACACGTAGTTGTTCGTTTCCTCGGCCGTATCCCAACGCAGGGGGACGCTAGTATCCTCTGGTCTCTCCGGCCACGCCTTAGCAAGGCCGACCCAGGCCTTGACGTCCTTCCACGTCGCCTTGCCACCAGTGGGCGCCGCCGCGTCGCCAGCAAAGAAGCTGAGACCAGTGCTGTCGTTGCGCGAGGGGTAGATGCGCGCCGTCAACGCGAAGCGCTCGTTCACCCAGATCTCGAGCAGGGAGCCGTCGAGAATGATGTGGAAGTTGACATCTTCGACGGCAGTCGTGTTGCTGCCCGCGCCGAGAATCTGGTAGGGCTCGAAGTGGCCGACAAGGCTAGCGTTGTTGAAGTTGGGGAGCAGACTGCTGTTGTCGCGCACAACCCTGATTTGCGATCTGGCAGGGTCGAAGATGATGGTGGTGTGCTCAGCGTTGTCAGGGCTCTGGCCAACAGTGATGCCGGCCGTGCCGTTGAAGGAGCTGAGGGTCGCGGTCAGCTCGTACGAGGTGCCGATGTTTGCGGACACAGACTTGGCGGCGTCGGCAAGCTCGCCAACCTGGAACTCATGGACCTCGGCACCTTCGCGGAGAAGCTCCAGAACGTCAGGGAGGGGACGAATGCCAAGTGTTTGCGCAGTGGCGCCGTTGGAGCTCTCGACGCAGTGGTTGCCATCCTGCTGGGTACCGCAGTTCTGGACCCCTTTGGTCTCCTTCACGTAGAGCTCCACAGGGAAGCCGATGGCTCCCTGGTAGCCGAACTTTGTAGCGGTCTCCAGTTGATAGTCTCCCTCCATGTCTTCGGTGACCCATCCCCACAAGACGCGGCGGTCCTTGTTCCGAGTGTCAACCCAGTCGGCTTGAGCATAAGAAAGACCCCAGTCCAGTGCGGCGCCCGAGTTGGGTGTGAACTCGACGGAGCCGTTGTCACGGCGCGCGAGGTCTCCACGGTTCCAGAGAGACCACTGTTCCTTCCAGTGCTGAGTGGTGTTGCCGCCCTCAGCACCCGTGGTAATGAACCAGGCCTTCTCCCCTGACTCGCCAATAGGGAGTTCAAAGAAGCTGCTGACCTCGAAGTTGTAGCCATAGGATCCGGTAACGTCAGGGTTGCCCAGTGACGTGTTGGCGGCAGGCTCCCATAGGGCCCCGAGGAAAGTCCAGTCGGTAAGGTTGGACGCCGGTGCAGAATAGAGCGGCATGCGAGGGCCGATAAAGCCCGGGCGTGCGGCGTCGGGGAACTCGGCAGGAACGTTGCCGGACTTGAGACCAGAGCCGAGGACCATGTAGTAGTGGGGCTCGCTGACCTGAAGGAGGCTGTCGAGCTCTTGGGACGGGAAGAAAGAAGGGTCTCTCCATCCGGTAACGTTCCAGCCCTCGGGGGGGCCGGAAAGGACGGTGCCGATTTCATTCCATGTCAACCCTCCATCGGTAGAGTCAAACATGGCCTGTACTTCGGTACCGGGGATGTACGGCTTCTTCCAGTTCGTAGGCAGGGCCTGAATGCCGGTGAGGAAAGTCAGGAGAGTGCCGTCATTAACGCCCTCGATGTTGACCGCCCTGGATGTACCGGTGAACACCGAAAGGGGGGCGGCGGGGTACTTCTTAGGGGCGAGGGAAACAGATGAGTCGTTTGCCCAGTCACCGACATCAGTCCAGTGGAACAGGTCCTTGGACACGGCATGTCCCCAGGAAATATTGCCCCAGCTCACGTGGTTGGGATGGTACTGGTAGTGCAAGTGGTACGTTTCGGTGGCCGGGTCGTAGACGGCACCGCATGGGTCGTTCATCCAGCTGTGCGGCGCGATGTAGTGGGAGCGAGGCCTCCATCGAGTGAAGAGGGAGTTGTTGCCTGCCGTGGCGAAGTAGTCTGGAGTGATGATCGCCGGAACATCCGCGGCCGCAGGGACCACGATGGCTGCGAGAGAAGCAATTGCCGTGAAGACGGCGCCACCCTTGAGAAGTGCCATGTTGCCTGTCGTATGCTGGTGCCGCTTGAGGTCGGAGAGGCACTGAACCCAGAAACGCATCGAGTTCATCTTATATACTGAGCGGTCGACCGGGACTGACTCGAGCCGGGGGGTGCTGTCAACCGGGCTCCCGTACCGACGTCAGCCACGGCAGAGCCAAGGAAGTCGCTCCTTCGGGACAAACACCAAGGATATCTAGTCATGCACCTCGTGACCAGTCCGTTGAGGCTCGGTGGAGACAGTGACGACGAGAAAGCAAGCGAGCAAAGGAACGCAATGGAAAGGACTATTGGACTGACTTTTCGAGCCGAAGGAAAACCTTAGCCGTCGGCGATGGCCCCGATGGGGGCGAGACTGGAGAGGGTTGTGTGGGATGGCCGGGATGCACATTGGGGGCAGAGGTAAACGCGGGGCGGGCGTAAACCATGGCTGGCGAAAAGTCATTCCAGACTAACGAACCCCAGCTGCCCAGCATCAGTGGGTTAGCGCAGATTGGCGTTCAAGTACCAAGAGCAAAATGTGGGAGATGCGGAGGCGGGGAGGTTTTGGCCGCCGCATCGCTCGCTGAAACTCAGTATCGATCTTGGACAAACAGAACAGCCCAGGCCAATGGGCTCGTCGAGTACCGTGGGTTTAGAGTATGGCCCTTCGTAGAGACCTCCGCACGTGGCCTTCATTATCTTCCCGCTTGTCCGGTTCGTTCGTTGGGGTCGACGCCCGAATGGTCCAATGACATCAAGAAAGCCGTCAATGGCAGAGTACGGAGGTAGCAATGCATCGCGTTCGTGCATTCGCTAAGCAGTTCGCTACCGCACCCCATATGGAGACGAGGGGTGACAACCATAACTTGGGAGCACTAAGGTGGCACATGACGAAGCCGTGGGTATTCGTAATTTCGGCGGCACTTTGCTCGCTGTTATCGAGCGTGGCATGACAAGGTTATATGGCCGAGAGTAAGGCCAGCATCGCCCCGCCGTCGTGGGAAACGGGGTCCCTCGCAGCCCTGAGCTGGAGAGCTGGGACCAGTAATAGTCGACTAGGCAATGGCCATGTAACGGTCTCATTTGGGTCCTAGGTACAGCTGAGTGGAGATCCCCGTCTCCTCGCCGTTCACCTTGTGCAAAGTTACCCGTTTCGGTCGTTGTCCGGCAGCTCTGGCCAAGGTTCCCTGGGTTCAGACAAATGAGGCCCTGCAACCGTTGTGCGGAGGATACGAAATGACATTGCGGGGGCCAGTGGGGAGAGGCTATGTCGAATAGCAGATTCAGTTAGCATGGCGGACTCGGTTGGGGTCATAACAGCGTCAAAGTTGTTAGCGTGCTAATCCGGAGTATTCTAGAACTTCGAGAAGCCGCTGGCCTTTGTATTCTCGCTCAGATCCAGAGTTGTTTAATTCAGCGATCAACTGTGGGAGCCATCATCCATTGACTGAATGACAGCATTGTGACTTGACCGGGAATGAAGGTTTACGGCTCTCGCTGTTCTCCTCTCTCATCATTTCTCACAAGCAATAGAAAATGACCAATCTTGATTCTGTCATACGATGTTCTACAACTTATTCTCTAGGCTTCCCTGCCGGGAATCATCGGGGATTACGCTCTTCTTTCGCCGACCCCGAACGCCGAACCTCAGCTATACCTACTGGCCGGCCATCCATGCATTGTCGTATCCGAGTTGATGGACCGGGAATTGCCATGTTCCATGCAGCCCTAAATGTGAGACAGGCACCATCGTGAGCTACCTTCAGCAAAGGACGCCCGGCGAGAAAACCCGCGAGCATAATTGCAACGTCAAATGAAGTTGAAAGTAACAGTTTAGGTTCGTCCTTAATAACAGTGCAGTGGTGACTTCAGCATCAGCAAACTATGACATGCCTGGAGACATCTGGCTTGTACCGAGAATTAGACAGCACATATTGAACGCAGGGAGTGCCACCAACCACCTAAGAATTAAATTTTCATTCAATGCAGGGGAGAACCCTAAGAAGCCACTACTATCAGAACAGAGAGAGATATATACGCATAACTATATAAATAGCTATATAAAAACTAAAAGCTAGGATATGAGCGCGTTAGATTATAGACAATAGCTTTGAAATTATACAAAACTATTACTTCCTACAATAGCTGGTAGCTAAGATTGCGATAGGGGATATTCTTTGCTTCTAGAAATAGTGGACAAGCGATTTGGCAGTAGGGTCTTTAAACCATCAATGCTATGGCGATCTTTGATGTTATATATTCAGTAACACAGTAATAATCTTTCGCGTATGCTCCACCAAATGCTGACTCTTGCTATATAGTGAGCCTCTTATGCTTAGAGTCATTCGCCAGACTCAACAAGTGATTGGCGGGTGGCTAGAACACTGCCGGGCTACCATATCTCATCAACCGTGAGTAAAAGGGTTGTTGGCTGGGTGGGTTGATCATCAATCCAGCTACCACTTACACTATGCAACTTGACGACCTAGCGTGTCTGAAATTTGACCAACAGTAATTAAAGAGGCCAGGACGCACTTTGTGGAAGCGTTCTGTGGCTTGTGTCTTGAAGCATGATTTATGGGATAAAGGCTTTTGATCATCAGACAATATGGACTTTTTCTACATTGCTTCATGGTCTACTTAGTCGTTGTAGAGTTAGCTGCTAATATTATATATTGCACTTTTATTTTCTCCATCTAGACTCTGAACCCACTGCGCTCACATATGCCGTGAATGCCTGACATCTGCGCCTTTGACACGCTCTAGTTTAGGTTATGCTTCCAACTTGATGCTCTAACAACAATATCGATCCCTTATGGTCGTTTAACAGCTTTCACACAAGTGAATATGCATACCTACGCCCTTGCCCCAGAAGGTGAAGGATGAATGGAGCTCTTGTTATTCAATCCTGATATTACTGATCTCTGATAACCCCAGTAACGCCCGAAGTACGATGCTGGTCGCTCATCATTTTCCCTGCGTCGAGTTACTGACTTTCTGTTGGTGTAATGGGTGCATCTCTGTCTTGGGGAGCTATCCGCGCATGGGGTCAAGGAAAGCCAGAGGTCAGGCTTGAGAGTGACTGCCACCAGCCATCTCAATCTCCTGAGTCGGCACATGCATTATTCCCCAGATTCCATCCCCACACGCACGGTTACGATGTGGAGGAGCATATGATACTTGCGGGAAGGGGAAGACTCCGTTTCCAGCCGGAAATATGTGCCCTCTGGGTTCTGATCCTCTGCTACCAGTTCGCTCTTCGACCCAAAAGAATCAAAGTCGCAACGCTTAATAAGCTGATTTGGACATCTGGAAGTTCTTTTCCAACCAGTGTGTAGGCATCTTACCGCATGCAATCTGCTCTGGGCTACGTCCATCAATTAGAGAGACCCGCCGGTGGAATTTGGAAAAGAACGGGAAGATTTCGTGCGGTCGAGGACCTGTCCACGCCGAAGGAGATCTGCAACTTGCACCTCTATGCCGAGGCCTTCATCATTGCCATGGTGTCACTGCTGCGGGTCAGCTCGCTTCCGGGCAGGCCTTATGTTGGAACTTTATGGAGTCGCCGGTCGGGTTGTCAGGTACTGATCACCCTGCGATAACTTCGGATATGACTCGGCCTTCATGGGAACGACGATTGCGCGCAAAATTTTCATGAACGACTTTGGCATTCCTCCTGACACGTGGAAGGAGATGTCTTCCAACATTACCTCGGCCTTTCAGACGAGCACATTTGGCGACGCGCTCATGTAATTACTTAAGCACCTAGTCTTCATCCGCGACCCGGATTCCAGTTTCGGGGTTAACACGGGCACCCTCCCAGTTACCAAGCGGGTTAGCCGCAACTGACGCTCGGGGTATTCTTACTAGGCTCTTCGGCTCTACCGAAAAGGGCGAGAGAGGGTGGCACAAAACGCTCTTCTGGCGATACGGCGCCTGCCGACCAGTTCATGTAACTATCCTCGGATGCGGGCATAGAACTCGCCATATCCTCTGTCTGTTAAGTTTGGTTCCCAGGAATCTGCTTCTGATGACAGGGGCCGGTACATGTACCGACTCTCATAGCTGGTCCTTTGGTCTCGATGGTATTTCTTGCATCATCGCTGCCAGGGTTTTCCGAGGCGCTCTTCGCAATTTGACCCCGGATGGTAGTGGTAAATAGACCATCGAAAATGGATACGAACCGAACCAACACACAGTAGCCGTCGGCTGTGACTCAAGAATCTCGCTTCAGGCGGATTTAACATGTCAGTAGAATCTCGAACACTCCGTAGAGCAGCATTTAAAGTTTCTTGTACTGATTGCTTCTTCGAATCATTACATGTCTTGATATGGCGTTTAGGAGGAAGCACGTCGGGTAGCCCTCTTCACCCTCCCGTGTAAGTGCTGCTATCAAGCCTGAAAGAAACCGTAAAAGGAACTTAAGGAAGCCTAGCAGCGCCCCATCATATTTGTCTCCTACAACGACACTCCATGTCGCCTTTTTCCATCCACCCCACCGAGCCATCCTTCCGCAATCCCCCCTCCAGTGCTTCGGCGGCGGTGGGGCCATTGTGCTGGGCCTGCCGACGCACCGGTACCGTGCAGTCATGCGGAACCCGAACAGTAGACCGACGCTCATCAGCCTATCGAGGGGGTTTCTATAAGAGGCTCGCGAGCCAGATCATGGCCATGGCAGTGACGAAGCCCGCGTTGACGGTGTCGACGTCGCAGCGCATCGGCGGCGCCACAGCAGGAGTTTGACTGACGAACGGGGGGGGGATTGGAGACGCGTCAACCTTGCGGCGTGGGCTTATTTGGGGGTGGGTTGTCACCGTCCTGGTGATTGGGTTACTGCCCGGGTCTCCAATGGCGCTCATACCAAACGCCCCTTACTGGTAGAACAGTCTTGTGCGAGGAGTTATTTCAGACTTGCGCATACATGACGACAATACTGACGTCGGGCGCCGCGACGGATGCAAAACGATTAGGTATCCAAAGATACACTTCTGAGCTTTGTCAGGATTTACGGCAAGGGTGTTGAGGGTATCAAACGTCGCTCCAGGAACATTCACAAGCAAATCCCCAAGCGTTCATTTTCTTCCATGCCGCCAAGCTCCTCGGCATTCACACGCGTGACACAGTCAGTGCAAGGCGAATAACCGCATCTCCTCGGCCTTGGGCGGATCTTTCAGAGACCAGCCCGTGTAGTCGTCGAGGTATCCCTCGCCGACGACGTCGAAATGCGAGATAGGCACCTCGCCCTGCTCGGGCACCCTCCAAAGCTCGCTTTCACCGTTCGGGTCCGCCACGAAAACTGCCCCATGCCCGGGCTGCCGTAACTTCTGCAGCAGAGCACGCTCGATGTCTCCCTGTCGCAGCCCGCTCCTCGGGCGCAAGACGAGGGCAGTCTCGCTACCCGCCAGATACGCGACGTGGTCGCCCTGTTTCGCCGACCAAGGCGCGATGCCGAGGTTCCCGCCTCGAGTGAAGACGAGGCACCTGCCATCAAGCGCAGACCGGCCCTTGGGCACCTCAAAGTGCTTAAACAGGAGTTCGAGGAGGCCTCTTGTGCCCGAACCAACGAACTCGCGCTTCTTCGTCGCCTGGGTCGATGTCCATTGAGCAAAAGATGTGACAAAAGCGTCGTGTTCAGCTGTCTCGACGTGGTCCTCGAAGAACCGGGTCCAGGCACTGCCAACGACGTTGCAGAGCGACTCGTGTTTCGCCTCTCTTCCTCTGAGCGGGACATGCCGATAAGAGCCAAACTTGTCCCCGGACGCGTAAGTGTCTTGGTACAGGTTGCGGAGGTCTATCTTAGCCTGCTCATACTCCGCAGTGAGGTACGAAGACCTGTCACTAAGAGGCATGCCTTGAAGGCTCTCAATTGTGTCAACTTGGTATCCAATATGGCCTAGCACGAGCGGAAGGTCGGCATCTGTGAAGGCATGGTGTATCCCCTCGAGTCTCATATGATTCAGGTGGTTGTCTTTATACATGGGAATCGTATACGACGCACCGCGAGTCCAGTCTGGTGCCCAAGATGGGGGCCTGTCTCTCGCCAACTGTTTATGGTCTCCTGAGGACGCAAGGGGATGGGTAGACTCGACGTCAGTCAGCGCCATCGTCTTCTCGACGCCGAGCTGGTCAAACATGTACCGGGCAACTTTGGCAAACGTCTCGGCCAACGACATTGAATAGTCAACTTGGAGATACCTATTGACAGTGTAAAGGTCACTGATGATGCCGAGGCTGGCGTAAACGAAGTCTCGCGGGTCCGTGGCCCCTAGGCCGCGGCGGGCTTGGATGGCGCGATGGAGAGGAAGGCGAGCGTTGTGAGCCCGGCTGAAGTTCATGTCGGACAAAACGCGCAATGCCGCATCGTCATCTTGAAGACCCCGTGAGTTTCCCTGTCCGGTGCCGAGAAAGTAACGACAGAAGTCATTCCAGCGTATCCGTTTGTTGCCGCATTGCACCCAAGGATCTTTCGAAAGGACGAGCTCCTGGAGCACCCAGACGCGTCTGAACCACGGCTTCGCAAGAAGGCCCCGCTTAGTCTCGTAGGTGATTCCACCAGATTCGCCATCAGAGACTGCGGGTGTCGAATCATGGGAGGAAGCGAAAACCCCAGAAACATCGGGGGTGAGATCGCCGAGGTGGATGACGGTGCTGTGGGCGGTCGAGTAAATGCGCCCCATCAAGCTCACCTGGGCATTGCGCTCCGCAACATTCAACTGGTCAATGCATAGGGCATCAGCCCACAGCCTCCGGACGCGTGTGGCGTCGCGCAGGTCCCGTAACGCGTCATCGAGAGACCTAGTGATGGCAAATAGGTTACCATCGTGGCCGTCGAGGCACATACGACACGGCTTTTCGGGTGCCCCCCATACGTATGACAGGGCTGTGTAGGGGTCGATCAGGTCGTAATCGCAGGCGGCGAGGGTGGTGTTAAGTAGGGATCCCCTGAGCTCAGCAGTGCGGGAGGTGGAGGGTTCGAGAAGGAGCAGCCTGAAGGCGTCCGGGTATAACAGCGGCTTGTATCCGTAACGAGGCGAATACGCGGACATGGCAGAAGGAAGCGAGTCGGGGGCCCGAGGTCTTCTGGGCACCCCGTCGTCGTCGTCGCTGTCGTCGGTCGGGTGGTGACTGAAACTCGGAGCCAACTGTTTGGATCCAAGACTGGCTTCATCTGGCGTAATGTCAGATCAAAGTTTGCCGATGTGACCGCGTCAAGTCCGTTCCGACGGGACACATGCACATGCAGCTCTCTCGAGCCGTGAGCCAAGACAATTTGAGGCAAAACAAAACCAATGCGGTGTCTGGCGGATCTATCTGACTTGGACCCTTCGTCCAATGTCGCGGCGGGACGGGCATGACAAGAGTCTGACTTCACGTGACTCGGACGAAGGACATACCGGGTATGTGTGTTTCTAGGTCGAGTCAGCGTGTGAGTTTCATGGCACGCCTTGTTTTCCGCCTTGCAGCAAATTTTTCGACGACTGCGTGGTGAGCATATGAATCATTTCGGGTCTTGGAAACATTTGGGACTGATTCGGGAATATTTCCTGCGGTGCGCTTCTTGTTGCCAAGGGCGGATGATGCGAAACAATGTACCTACTTAGTGTACGGATAGGTATATCTATCTGGGTGTGAGGGGAAAACGATTGGCAGTGACGGTGGCGACCGAAACAGCGTGAAACCTTAGTCAGCGGGTTGGGAGTCAGGAAGTGAGCAGCGACAATGGGTAATCCGAGGGTGAAATCCGGATAGTCTGACGGTCCGATTGGCCCAGAACGAAGCTCGGGGTTCTCACCGGAAGCCTATCAAACGGTCCGTGATCGTCACCTGCCCGGTATCGAATCTCAATCGAATGGGTCCAGACCCAGCAGAAATATTTAGCGTCGTATCGCGCATGCGAGTTCTACTTCGTACATACCTAGGTACATGGTATGTATTTCGGATGTGAATTCCTGTAGTAAACCCCCTGGGGCGGGAGGCACAAGCGCACCATTGGACCTGGCCATGCTGTGCCCCGAGCCAAATCGGATGTGACGCCGCAGGAATAGGATCAACTTTGGTGATGAGGAGGAGACAGACCTGTGAGGGGAGGAGAGTCGACGCCACCTGGGCGGCGGAGAGGAGGGATCATCTCAGCTTCCAGGAAAAGCAGCCATACCCCTTTTCGTTAGTCTCCGCCATTACGTATCGACACACACTGTTAGTTTGCGTCCATTGTCACGCTTATTGGACACGCGAATCAGCAGCATCTGCAAACCGCCCATTTGGATCGTCTTGGGATGCTCCTGTCGTGTTCCACTTTTCGTTTCTCTGTCATCCGAGTTTGCATGTACGAATAGGGAGGGGTTCGAGCACTGTCCGGACATTCAACAAAACGGAAGCGACGTTGCGGCCCCTTTAATTCTTCACAGCTGTGTCGAGCCGAGCGCAGAGTACCTATTGTAGCACCAGGGGAGTTGGATGCAGCGAGGGAGAGAAAGCATACCTACGAATAGGTACGGATACCTACGGATAGATGGCCCATCACGAACCACTTTTCTCAGACTGCTATTCGCGAGAGAACCGCATGCTGGAAACACAGCCGCCTGGTATTGGTTGTCTTTGTCCCCTTTTCCCACCAGGGCGCTTCTCAGCTGTAACCGTGGCATGATAGGTAGGTGCCGCTCAACGGTCTCGAACATGGATACGGGATATTACGTACGCGACCTATATACGGGTACCTACATCTAAGCGGCCATAGGAATAGGTACGCGAGAGTGCGCATTTTGTACCGTCACCCCCCTTTAACCGCGTCTGTTAAGTGGGGTCTCGAAGGGAGTGCGAGATTCTGGGACGACAAGCATGACAGCTGTTCCAACCCGGGCCCTTCTTCACATGCAACGTTTGCTGCAGCATGGCGTCACCGGCTACTGAAAGCCGGTCCGGAACGTGGATTCAATAGACGTCGGCCAAGGCTGAGACGACACGAGAGATGGGGAGAGATGGAGATAGTATGCATTCGTAAGGCGGGTGTTTTGCAAAATTGGGACTCTACGAAAATAAAATAAAGGGGGACGAAGGGGGAGGGGTTTGTCTACAATGTATCCGTACGGATACAGGATAGGTATGTGACGGATAATACAGCAGCGGCTGCGACTGTTGTGTAGGAACTGATGGAAGAGAAGATCGGATGCCAATGTTTGGTATGTGTGGTGTGATTGTGAGAGGATAGCGTATCTCGTCTCAATTTGTCTTGCAAGAAACAAGACGGCCAGGGAAAAAAACCGACAAAAAAAAAAGTCTAATCCGTGACGAGCAACGGCGCCCACTGGTCCGCGCATGTGCTATGACCAAAACGGCGTTGGGGCAGCGGCAACACAACCGCAGCAACGGCAACGGCAAACGCCCGGGTTATGAAGGCATCGATCGCATCTTCTGGCTACCTACGACGTACGAATACCTACGGATATGTAGGTAGGTATTACATGGCCTGTCACAAGGAGCAAAAGAGTCGGCTTTCCCGTCCCGTGTCCGGTCCAGTCCCACCCCAGCGTCCATGAGGAGAAGAAGGGTCTTGGCCGCCACAGGAGACGAGACTGATAGACAGACAGACAGACAGCTCTTGCTTGTCTTGCATGTCTTGCCTGCCTTCCTTCCTCCCAAAGAGGAGATATTGTGGAGATGGTCTGAGGCGCAGTCGGCGACGCTAAGAGTGCTTGCCTGCTCTGTTGCATCTAAAAATCAAGAAAGAAGAGGGGAGGCAAGAGCGAACGAGGGAAGGGAAGCAAGCTCACCTTCCAATTTGATGCTCGCAGGCAGGTACCTGCGTACCTAGGTGGTAGTCAGGGTGGTTGGTTCTTCTGTTTGCTGGACACTTTTCTTTCTACGCCGTGGTCTCAACTTTTGTTCGGAATAGGAGCCCGTCGCGCCGTCGCCTGTCCTTCACCTCCGTCCCTTCGTCTGGTGCTCCAACAGCTCGGCTCGCTAAAATGAACGGTGTCGACAAAGATCCCTGCAGGGAGGTAGGTAGGTACCAAGAAGGAGGTGAGGTACCTACCTAGGTAGCGTGGTAGGATACGCAGTAGCCGTCCAAGCAGGGCCGCGGCCGACACAATTGGCCAGACCAAGACGGCGATATGCCATGTCATGTACGGGTACTCCGTACTGTAACTGTAGTGTTCCATCCGTACCAGCAGCTGTCTACTTTGCATACCTAGGTCAGGTCCATGTATGTGGTTTAGGTACCTGGTAGGTCCCCACCCCCTCCTCTCCCCGTGGAAGAGCTTGAGCCCATTTCCAGAAACATTCTCCCTTTCCCGCCAAACGGGGCGCTGACGGTTGGCTGACTTGACCACCCACGCAGACTACCTAGATATTCCATCAGTCATTCGGTTTGGGGGGGGGAAGGGCTACGTTCACTGTGACGGGATCATGCTCGCCCAGTGAACGAACGAGCAAGCGAGCGAGCGCACCGGTGAAAAATGGGTTTCAAGGGTCCTGGGTCCGTGTTCCCGCCGGTTCCCCAATCTTTTTTTGTCGTTTTTGACGCGTGTCTTGACTCTTGCAGTTACCAACTTCTCTCGGACGGCCATACCGTAGGTAGCCTGGCTTAGGTAGACCAGAAGCTTTCCCCTGTAAGTAAACCTTGGTTTGCCCGAAAAATAGAGGGGGGAAAAAAGGGTCTGGAGAACTGGGCAAGTACGACCAAGCCACACTGATTTAGACGTGCCACCACCTGCTCAATCACTCAGTTAATACAGTGCATACTACTTAGATACCTAGGTAGGTACGGAGTACCTAGGTATGGCAACCACTTCGTTGGGAAAGCAGGCGGCAGGGAAGGAAGGTCATTAGCGAATCAAACGACGCCTCCATCCCCTCTTCCCATTGGCCCAGAGTGGGGGCGAGAAAGGGAAGAAGGAAGGAGGAAAGAAAGTAAGAAGGAAAGAAAGACAGCAATGACGGAGATATGAAATAGCGCCAGTCGAGTAAAGGCTTAATACACGTAACTATTCGTACCCTACATACCTAACCTACCTACCTACAGCACAATGACGGTACCTAAGGAAGGTAGTAGGTAGGTAGGTAGGTAAATAACTACCTAGGGAAAATATGTATTGAAAGTCAAAAATCAACACAAGCCAAACCCCGGCTCCCGCCCGCCGGCTACGCGCAACCCACTGCGTCGCAGCGCAGCGCAGTCCGCGGACCACATGAATCGGAGAACTCCAGAATTCAGGTTTCAGCATTTTTCAGGGTCCTGTCAAGGACAAGGCCCATTGAAAGAAATCCCCCTCCGATGCAATCAGATAAGCATCTCATCATTTGCACTCCTCCCATAGCATACTACTAGACAGGTAGCCTCCTCCCACCATTAATTACACTAGGTAGGTACCTACCGTACAGTACCGTACCTCAACCAAATGCACATCTCGCCGTCCGCGTCTCGTTCCCCAAAGAGGCGAACCAAGAACCTACATGGTAAAGGGGGAAACTCAGTGCAGCCAGCGCAAGGCGACGACAAACCTTCCCAAAACCACGCTCCCCCGAAACTAGGTAGGTAGCAAACTGCGTCAATGGCCAAATAACTTCGCCGGACCAGGGGAAACAAGATTAGCACCCCCCAAAGGGAGGGGTGCCCTCACTTGTCCTCTCTCGCTCTCTCTTCTATCTGCCCTATCCACTCACCCACCCACACACCCACCCACACAGAGAGAGAGAGATACAAGCGCGCACCTGCCCGGGTTCTTCTGCAACTTTTTGTGGCACTTGCTGCTTCCTGACAAGCATTATCAGTTCCTTTTGGCTTGGCGGAGTGGGAGTAGCGAAGAGATTGATTGATTGAAAGCGCGGGCCAGAGAGATTTGCCCATTTTGACCTACTTACCTACTTGCCTACCTACTATGTATACTTTCCTTCCTTCCCTACCCCCCCCCTGTTCTGCTTGTGACCCCCCTCCCCACACTCCACTCACTTTCACTTTCACACCCACACACGTACTCGCGCAGACACACACACTCTCTCTCTTTCAGTCTCTGTCGTCTTTCCACGGTGTCTCTCTTCTCTTACCCTGCTTCGACCTGCCTAACTCGATGGCAACTTACTTGCTCAGCCTGTCTCTCCGTCTCTCCGTGTCTCCAAGTCCCCGCTTGTGCTGTGCTGTGCCGCGCGCACGGGGGCGTGGGCGGATGGAAAACCATGATCCACAAATCTTTCGTTCTTCACCTCTCCTCCCGGTATCCTCCTCCTCTTCCTCGTACGGGGACTGGGATGAGCCACGGGACACCGTTCTGTCCTGTCGCGGCCTGCCCTGGCATCTTGCTCTCGCCGTCGGTTCCCTCTCCCCGCTGCGTATCCCGTCTCGTCTGCCTTTCCCTTTATCCTGGCCTCGTCCCCGTTCCGCTCCCCGGGTCCTGGTCGTCTGTTCTCATCTGAAAAATGGCACGACGTTCGACTGCTTCATCGTCTTTGCCTTAAACATCCCTCCGCTGCTCATCCTTGCTTTCTTCTTATCCTTCTCCCTTTTCGCCGTTCCGCAGCTCGCTCTGGGACAGGGGTTTCTCGAGCTTTCGCCGTCGCCTCGGATCCATCCAGCGCAATCCATCCAGCAGAAGCTCCCCCAAGGTCATCGACACGTAAAATAGCGCAGTGCCCATCCATCCTCCGGCCCTGTCTTCCCTCGTCGCATCACCTTTTCACACAGCCTGTCTGTCCAACACTTTTTCCAGTTGGTCCGTTGCTGTTTATTGCTGACGTTGTTGGTTTGTTGTTCGGCTTGATCGAGCTGCTGCTGCGCCATTGACCCGTTCGTTGGTTCGACTCGGACTTCTTCACCTTCGGTGTTCGGTTGTTCTTCGACTGCACCTTCCTCTCCTGCACAATCGAGCCTTTTTTGTCTTCTCAACTTGAGACTTCCCTCCCACCCATCATCGAACCAAGTCAGCATCATCACCTTGTTGACACTCCTCTTCCCTCTCGGCGACTTTGTTTGGCCCGGCATCCTGCTTCTCCGATACAAATATTCAACCTGTCGCAAAAATGGATCGCGATACCAGAATCATCACTCCCCGCGAGGTGGAGGGCATGATTGCCGACGGACGCACCGTCATCATCCTCGACGAGCTGGTGCTGCGCCTCGACGGGTGGCTCGACAAACACCCTGGCGGCAAGTTGGCCATCATGCATATGATTGGAAGGGATGCGACCGACGAAATCAAAGTGTAAGAGAAGCCTCGACGTTCCGCCCCTGTTCAATTAGCTTTTTTTTGTTTTCCTGCAACCCCCTTTCCCTTGCTTCACGAGCCCCCATGTTGGATCGTTATGAGCTCGGTCTCCATCGTTCACGAGCGCGCAAGAAAAAAGAATAAGAAAAAAAACCCCACGACGGCGGTGCGTATCGGGGATAAATGCGAGACCGAATGTGTCAGGTGACAGCTGAGCGACGAAAATAATCAGAAGTCTGGTTAAGCTTGTTTCTCCAAACGCCCGAATGGAGGAGGGGAGGGAAGGCCAATTAATATTTCCGGCTCTCACGCTTGACGTTAAGTGGAATTAGTGTGCTGACATATCGCCCTTGTTAGCTACCATTCGGCTGCCACTCTCAACACCATGAAGGCCTTTCGGATCGGCCGGAAACCTGCGGGTCCTTGGGTCAACATGACACCACCAATTAGGGGCGGCGTCTACACCAAACCTGCATCTGCATCTGCATCCGTGCCTGCATCGGCCTTTTCTACCCCAGATGTCACGGACGCTGCCGCAGAATGCCCCTTGTCCGATCTCGATGAGGACGACTCCGCCGACGATGCCGCCTCCGAGGTCTCCGCCAGGAGCTCCCGCACGTCCCTGACTTCCGAGTGCAGCAGCTCCGAGGTCGAGGCCGAGAAGAACAAGCCTGCCGCAGCCACTGAGACGGGCATTCGCAGACGCGTCGCCGCCCCCGCCAGCTTGGCTGATGGCGATGCCTTGCTCTCCGGCCGGAGCCGCATGACGCCCGAGCAATACACCGACTGGGCCATCCAGCAGAATGTCAACAAGGACATCGACGAGTACCCTTCGCTCGACCCCGCCGTCCAGCTTGATATCCAAATGAAGTACCGTCTGCTCCACGAACGCGTCAAGGAGGCCGGGCTTTACGATTGCCCCTACCTCGACTACGGCAAGGAGATGTGCCGCTACTCCGTCCTTTTCGCCAGCTTCCTCTTTGCGCTGCACCACGAGTGGTTCATGACCTCGGCCTGCTTCTTGGGTCTTTTCTGGCATCAGATCATGTTCTCCGCCCACGACGCCGGCCACGGTGCCATCACTCACAACTTCACCTTTGACACCCTCATTGCCCTCTTCATCGCCGACTTCTGCTGCGGCCTGTCCATGGGATGGTGGAAGAGCAGTCACAACGTTCACCACCTCATCACCAACATGCCTGTAAGCCCAACCTCGTCTCTTGAGCCAAACGAACCTTGACTAACAAAGTCTCAGGAACACGACCCCGATATCCAGAACGTGCCCCTCTTCGCAACGTGCCCTTCCTTCTTCAAGTCCATCAAGTCTACCTACTACGATGGCTTCGTCTTCGTCTGGGATGCCGCCGCCGATATCCTTGCCAAGTACCAGGCGTATACCTATTACCCCGTCATGGGCATTGCCCGCTTCAACCTGTACCTCCTCTCGTGGCTGCACGTCCTTTCGCGCAGGTCCTCCCAGCTTGGCAGCTCCAAGGCGTGGTGGATCCGCCCGACTGAGATCGCCTTCATGGCCTGCTTCTGGTACATGTTCGGCTACCGCCTGGTCCTGTGCACACTGCCCACCTGGACCATCCGCGTCGCCTTTGTCCTCGTTTCGCACATCATCACCATGCCGCTGCACGTCCAGATCACCCTGTCCCACTGGGGCATGTCGACCTCGGACCTTGGCGAGTCCGAGTCCTTCGCCCAGCGCCAGCTCCGCACCACCATGGACGTTGACTGCCCCGCCTGGCTCGACTTCATCCACGGCGGCCTCCAGTTCCAGGCCGTTCACCACCTCTTCCCCCGCCTCCCCCGCCACAACCTCCGCAAGGCCCAGGTCTTTGTCAAGGACTTTTGCCGCGACACCGAGATCCCTTACTCCATTCTTGGCTTCGTCAACGGGAACAAGAAGGTCATCGGCCGCCTCGAGGAGGTCAGCGACCAGCTCCGCACCCTGCTCGGCTGCCAGAAGTACATGGCCGAGACGGGCGAGAGCGCTCTGCATTAGAAGAGGGCATATATGACTGCATTGTTTCCGGCGTTACGATTTTTAATAGATTAGACAAAAGTCGAATTTCTTTTCCACCTTTCCAAAGCTGAGCTTTTTATCGTGTTCCCTAGGGAAGTCTTTCGTATGTGACTGTTGGGCACGGAGGTGGCCAAGCTGCTAATAGCTGATTCCTTGTGTTTTGAGCATTCGTAATGCTCCAGACGAGACGTCCATGTCTTTCCGAGTCTCTCGGGGACCTCCCAGAGCTTTCACCCCGGGACTTCAGCCTCTGCCCCCTGGACGTGACGGTTTCGAGCCGCCCTGTAGCCCGTCGATGTGGGGCCTCCGGACGGGTAAGTCGGCGGAGGCTCGAGGCCCACCCAGCCTTAACCCGGGGGGGGGAGGGAGGGGTCATCGTTCGGGCCCACCCCTCCCGACCGGTAGACTAGAGAACACACTGACATCCGAGCTAAAACGTGTGGCGCGGCGGGGCGAAGGGTCCTAAGGTGCGCACGGAAGTGCGGCAATGCGGGAATAAGCCTGGGTACCTTGGCCCGGGTCGGGGCCCTCGGACCCTTCTCCGGTGGAGAGGGGGAGGATTAGGTAGTTGTTTGTTTCTGCCACCCCTTCCTTCCCCCCGTCTCTGTGCGTGCTGTGAATGGTGGCTTACCAGGCTGAGGGGGTTTCCTCCCGAGTACCTACTTATTCTCCGAGAGAGCGGCATGGATATCCAGGGGGGGGGGCAAGGGTGGTGGGCATGTGTAAGCACCCGTCGTTGTGCTGCTACGCTTGCCGGGATTGCATGCTCGAGGCCGCTGCTTTTGAGTTCGCTGTTGCCGTTCGGCTTTTTTCTTTTCTTTCTTTTTTCTATTTTTCTTCTTTTTTTCTGGTTCCCTATTCACGCATAGGAGTCAGGACATGCAGGAACTCGCTGATATTGGGTCTATCCCGGCCGAGAAATCTCCTGTCTCGATCACAAGGTGAAGTCAACCTAGCCTACGACATCTTCTTGAATCGAAAGACTGCCCCAAACAGCAAAGATCAAACCTATTCGGTTCCTACGTCTCATGGCTCGGGGAGTTGGGGTGTTCGTCATGTTAGAGTTAGCAAATAACCAGTATGGTTTTCTGGACATGATAGACGGATTCGAGTTTATGTCTGACGACGAAGTTTCCATCAAGCAGAACTTGACTGTTTTCCCCATGGCGTTGGCTCGGAAACCTGACCCCTTGTGCTTTCTGCCAAAGGCCCTTGTCCATCAAAATACGCAAGACCTCTCCAGCTCGCCATCTCAGGATTGAACTCTCGTCTGTGTCATTTACCAGTAATATTGCTGCAGACGGAATTATCCCGGCAAGAACACCTGAAGTAGTACCGGGGTTGGAACCGGACATGATTGGACATGACGGCAGTCTTCTCCAGTGTCTGGCCATGGTCAAAGGGAGAAAGTTTTTACCGCCACAGAAAGAGGGGGAATAGGCACGGTACCAAAGATTGGAAGCAGGGAAAGATAGAAAATAAGGAAGAAGAAGAAGAAGAAGAAGAAGAAGAAGAAGAAGAAGAAGAAGAAGAAGAAGAAGAAGAAGAAGAAGAAGAAGAAGAAGAAGAAGAAGAAGAAGAAGAAGAAGAAGAAGAAGAAGGGGAGCATGAATGTGGTGCCGCATGGGTGTTGCGTGCCAATTGTGATGGATTTTATTGGCGGAAATAAGTATAAAGTTGTTGGTGAATGCTATCCAGAGGGAATAATGCATGGCGAGGCAGTAGCATTGACCCTCACTTGAAGATGCTGTCTTCTATTGTAACAATGACTGTTGATGTAAGTTGAGATGACGCATTGTGTTGAGGACCTCTGAAGTGCTAATACGAGACCCCGTCTAAGGAGGCGCGGGTGTGTGGTTACACAAACTAGTTTTCTACAGTGTAGCCTGGGAGAATCGCCCAAACCTTAGTTTTGCTTTTGCTTTATACACGATGTCGTCAAACTTCAGACTCAAGCTCACTTCCGCCCCCCCCCCCTCCCTGTCACGGGGAGCCCCGGTGCGGAGGCTTGCTTCGGGGGGGGGGAGGGAGGGGGCGCAGCCGAACACAGTGGTCCGGTTGATATTGAGAGCTCTTTTGCTCAGCCTAGCCTCCACGCCATTGTCCCGGGGGTGCACTTACGATGCAACAGGGTGGGTAATCTCACCACGCGGGATCCACGTGCTCTTTCGGGTCTTCACACCGTATGCCCCAACTTTGAACACGCAGAGGACTGATGAAGCTGTCAATGCGAATGGTAAGATGGATGCATAATCTCAGCTCGCTTGTGAACAAGATAAAAGATCTCGACCATGTTCGGCATGGTCCTCTTCTCGCCTTTACGGGAATGGTAGTAGAAGAATTTGCTGTAGGGCTTGAGGTGGAACATAAGCCGACTCTGTCAAGTCTGCCCACCCGTAGGTGTGTGAGTGACACAGCTCCCGATCGATCCTTTGTCTGGAGTACCGTCACCTAATGGTTGAAAGAATGACCAGAGAATAGGAAGAAGCCGAGTTGTTGGATGTAGCCCCAGGAGTTTCCGAATCCATGCCAGCCGCGCGGTTAGCCAGACCAATAAGAACCCCCAATCGCAAGATAATTTTGGATCTCGCGGACTGAATCTGACGACACAGACGAAGCATGTTCGTGTCAAGCCGCAACCGTCAACGCACGCCTGTCACGCCAACCCTTTAACCAAGAAGGCAACCTTGAACTCTTCAAAACACATTACATCACTCAAAAAGCCTAGCACGCCTTATTTGATATCATTTTCAAGTACAAAACTCTTGCAGCCATGGACCGTTCTCACCCTCCCACCCCGGAACCCAGAGTCCCGTCGGACGACGAGCAAAGATTCCAGCCCATCACCTCACCTTGCGAATGGGCGGAAGACTACCGCCCTGGCGGCTATCATCCCGTCCACCTCGGCGATACTTTCAACAATGGCCAGTACAAGGTCATTCGAAAGCTCGGAGAGGGCTCTTACTCTACGGTCTGGCTGGCCCACGATATGCAGTGAGTCCATCTTAAGGATTATCGTCTCTCGTCTCTTTAGACCGAATTGCTCACTTTCCGAGGAACAATCGATACGCTGCCTTGAAACTCCTTGTTTCAGCGATATCGGGATCAACGACTGAGTTGCGAATTCTACGTCACCTAGCCGAAGCCGCCCCGAAGGAGGCTCCCCAGCACGTAACTCACCTGCTGGGAGATTTCCAACACATTGGCCCTAACGGTATCCACCAAGTCATTGTGATTGAGCCTATGGGCGCGAGTGTCAACACCATGGTTGAAGAGCTGCCTCAATTCAAACCTCGCCTGATGACAATGAACGTCCGATACCCGCCTCGTATGGCCAAGAGCATCCTCAAGCAGGCCTTGCAGGCCTTGGAGTTTCTACACAGAAATGGCATTTGCCACGGTGATTTCCAACCAGGAAATCTCCTGTTCACACTTGAAGATCTTGGCTCAAAGCCTGAGAACGTGCTCCGGCAGGCCGAGGATGTGCAAACTGGGTCAATCTCGCCACCTGTGGAGAGGTTAGACGGCAAAAAAGACAAATGGGCTCCTCGATATCTTTGCGTCGCGCAGCCGTTGGCGCCATTCACACACTACACCGAGGGCTTCAAGATCAAGCTTTCTGATATGGGCGGCGGTCAGTACCCTCACCACGATTGCACAAATTCCTTGGCTGTAACTTGTGATAAATACCATTGCTAACTGCTATCTGTATCGAGCAGCTTTCTTTTTCACCGACCCGCCAGCAAATCCAGTTACCCCAGTCGGTCTTCGGGCTCCCGAGTTGATCCTGAACAAAGTTGTTGACCCAACGCTCGATATTTGGAGTTTCGGCTGCCTGGTCTTTGAGCTCATCACCGGCCAGCCTCTTTTCTGCGTCCCAGGGTCCGACTTTGAGGATGATGAACATCTTCTCACGCTCATCGAACGGCTCGGAGATCTCCCCGAAGAGATTTGGCAGGAGTGGAAAACGTCCTCTCTTTACTTTACACCGGAAAGGAGGCTCTATAACTGCCAGCTTGGGGGTGTCGGAGATGGAGAAGAGCCCCTCATGCTAGAGCAGACTACGATGGAGGAGGCGTTTGATGAAGCCGCTCCAGAGCTGACCAAAGAGGATGCCTCCGCAGTCAAGAAGCTCATTCGGCGGATTTTGCGATACGATCCGAGGGAGAGACCTTCAGCAGCAGAGCTTCTGCTCGATCCTTGGTTCCAAAGTATCGAAGCATAGGTTGGGTGTTTCTTCAAGCCTAGAGTAGTTGTGAAATATAGTTTTACTAAATCATTGCCTTTTCCGTAGTTTCCGTGTTAGCGTTTGGTTATTTAAACGTCTACAAAACTGCGATTATCTCGTTCTGTAAGCCAAATCTATCGATATATGAAACAACGCTTGCTTTATGCAAGCTACGGCTATTAGTATGTCTACGTAGTGTGTGAATTGCTCAAGCGGTTGCGCGACGCAGAGATATCGAGGAGCCCATTTTTCTTGTTAGAGTAAGGCCCTTCGATGTTGACAACATTGTTGAACATACCGGCTCCTGCCTCCATGCCGCCGACGACAACGGCACATTCCTCCGTGCTGTTCCGGGCACCTTCTTCCACGCGCCTTTCATTCTCCAGACATAGAAAGAACCTCCCACGAACAAACGCTCCAGTAGCAACCTTACTGGCCGTGGCCGAATATACAAAAGGCAGAAGCTAGGCTCATTCCTCTCCTTCCATCCCATTTATCTTTGCTAAATCAGAGGACAGCGTTCTATATAGCGGTTAGGTCAACAGAGGAAAAGGGGTTCAAACTAGCGGCGTTTGGCAGAGTGCCCAATGGCAGGTTTATCTAGTGTTAGGCGTTCGAGGAGGGGGAAGTCAAAGGCCCCAAAGTGCAATTCAAACCTTGTTTGAAAAACTGCTGCGGAACCATATGGACGTTTGAAAGTCATGTGCCATTGACTGTTGAAGGAGAGGTTGTTCGCTGGCAAGTCGAAATCGTTGTCGCCAGAAGCTTTGCACTCACGCGGTACATGGCCATAGACCCCAGATCTTCCCCATATACCTACATTCCATCATACTTTGTCCAACTTCTATGTCACCGCCTAGAAAAATTTCATATCAATCTCACTCCATGCCTGGCAACAAATCTTTGCTCAAACTCGCTTTAACCGGAGCCCGCCGTGCCGGAATCAGATGCTCGAAAGAGAAGCAGCTAGCCGCCAAAAAGAACTCCTCCGCCCAACAACATGGCAGTTCCCGCTCAGAATGGCACTGCCAGCTCTACGACAGCCTGCAAGGCAGCACCCGGCCGCTATTTCCAGCACCTTCCCACTATTTCTTGCGCATTCCCACTGCTGCCAGCACCCTCCCACTGTTGCCAGCGCCTGCCTAAAGGGTAAGGGTCTAAGCTTTTATCCGACCTTTCAAGCCAATTATACCTTATCGATTAGGGATGATAATCAACGCATTCAACACCATCAAGGCAGCGCTTACAACCAACCGCACCTGCCCTTCCATTCTTCTCCTCGACCCGGCAGCTCTTCATCGACTTCAACACGTCAAACCCGACCCCGTCCACATCACTATACAAACTGTTGAGGTACGGTCGGTCCACCGCACTCTCTGATCGGCCAGCCTCAGCCCACATTCCCTTCTTTACCAGCACTGTTGCTGCCTGGTTTTCTTCCTTTTCGTCAACATCACATCGGTGCAATATAGTCACTGTTGCCCTCACTTGTGCTGCGTCCCTCCACACAAACCTTCCAGAAGAGTGACGAACAGCCTTGGACTGTCCCTACTCAGAGTTACGTGCAGGGAAGCCTCTTTTGGGGCAACTTCGACTATGTGACGTAGGGTTTGTAACTTGAATGATAAGCAAGAAGATTCTCCTTGACGAGCTGTTTCTCAACAAAGGGTAGATGCCGTACCTACCATAGTGACGATGCCCTATTGGAAATTCACAGGCGGATTTACATCATTTACCAATCATCAGTCAATAGAAGGTTTGCTAAGATAAACTGCAAACCCGGAACTCCGAGGTATTCATAGTATATAGATGATAACAATGAAAGATATCGATGCTATAGGGTCTAATTACCCAGCTGAATTAGAACTTCATGTTTAATGTAGAATTGATATCGCCGTAGCGAATGTTGCTGAAAGTCACCTCGGGGTTGGACACAATTTGACTAGCCACCGATGGTTTACCCTCGGTAGCATTGCAGGGTCCGTTGTTTCCCACATCGAGCCAATTCATGAACGTAACCTCGTCCCACCATACGCTCATTACCAAAACCATGCCGCGGGTCATAGCATCACCCATGACTTCCATTCCGCCTAGGCGAGAGAACTCTGAAGCGCCGGTGGCTTGGCAATAATCATCGTTCATAAAATCGATCTTCGGAGGCCCCTCGATGTTGACAACGTTGTTCTGGATGACCTTCCCGTCCTGGACATACATGCGACGGAGCTCTTTCAGCTTGCCGTTCTCGGAGGGAAACTGTGTGACGACGGTGAACTTGCGGGTCGTGTCTACCTTGAAGTTGCCGCCCGCACCGTAGTAGTCGGTGGCGTTTATGACGTTCGGGTTCCAAGAGCAACCGGCCTTGTCGCACACGCCTGCCTTTTCGCACTCCTCGCCGGCGCACTTGTATAGCCACGGCTGGCTGCAAGGATGAGGTGCAATGTGTGTTGCACGGGTGTTGGCTTCCCAAATGTCGAGCTCGTTGCAACAAGAACCCTTGCCCTCAAAGTTACCCTTGAAGCAATATTAGAACTCTGCTAGGTACGTTCATGATTGGCTACGTGTGAGCTTACGGTCCCATTAATGAATGATGTTTTGAAGCACTGTGCATCACAGTAACCAGTACCCCAGGCTGGGCCAAGCTTGTTTAGACTGCTGCTGCTCTTTCCGCCATCGGACGGCATCTCGGACAGGTAGAGTGCAGCGTTCAAGCCGCATGGAAGCTTTTTCATATCGACATCAAACGTAAATTCGGAGCCGGTGAGAGAGATCATCTCATATCGCTCCTTGCTTTCTTCCAACAGGTAGACCCGCGGCCTAACCACTGCGCCACTATCGTTGAAAATCTTCATACGGATGTCGGCACCGCTAGTAGTGACGGCAACGGCCTCATAGTCGGCGATTCCGTCAATAAAACAGTTGCTTGCGCATTCTTCGGGAGTCGTGCATGCAGTAGAGTTGGGCGGGTTGTCGCTGTTGACACAGCTCACTCCGCTGAGCGTTTTGACTGTATGCTGGCTCGAGTCAGCTACAATATAGTTGGTTTTCTTCTGGCACCCATCGTCGACGGTGCATCTGAAGGTCTCAATCTTGGGATGGTTGTCCGTCCCCTTGCCAGGCGTCTGACTTGAGACGAGGTTGCAGAGGAGAAGGGAAATAGATAGGATGGAGAACGCCATGCCAGCAAGTTTTTACAATCGATTTGGTCAAAGGAATGCCAACGAGGCAAATGAAGGACAGGAAACAAGGAAAAGGGAGGACTGAGTCCCCAGAAACATCTGACTTTGGCAGAAGTAATGCAGAGCTAAATAGTTATGACGAACAACATCCCCATCCCATCTGAAACTGCATAAGCTTCCACGGTTAAACCGTTTCAATGACTGGTACATCAGACGTTGTCCATGACACGAGTCTCCCCCTCTCATTGGCAAACGGTCTCGGGAAGAGAGGGGTCTCCCATGGGCTTGACGGTATTTGAAAGAACAGCTCCGATTTCCATTTAGTTTTGTAATCACATTCTGCTTCTGTACTTTCTCAATAAAGAACAGAACAAGAAAGGTTCATAGAAGTGCAGTGCTATGGCACTGAGGTCCTGGGGCTTTTGTAATTGAAGTCTGGACGATGAAGTGGGGATTGATTGGGGGCCATGACACTCGAATGCTTTCCTAGGAACACCCTGCTTGCACTTCGGGTAATCGGGACGGGTTTAGTCTGTGTCATGGTGTTCCGCGGGCAATGTCAGTTGTGCCAAGGACTTGTTTCCCTCCCGCGGCTTCACATTAGATCGTGGTTTAAAGTTCTCTCTGGCGACGACGGGATAGTTTCAAAAGCCTGTTGGAAACGAAACACAGGAAGCAGGGTTTTTTGATTTTGTGAACTGAGGTCCAGCTCGGGCCAGACACAGCTGCAGATCGACAAGCAAAAGCACTGACCTTCACGGTTCTCATAACCTTGACAAGCGCACATTCGGGATCACTCAACTTTGTTTCGTGTAGCATATTAACGAAGCACCCTCGTAGGATATAGCCGTTGTCTCGCCATCTACACAACCGTTCGCCGCGGAATAGCGCGGATGATACGGGGTTCTTCTTCAAAACCCGTAGGGAGGCCTGAGTGGACAAGTGCAAAATCTCTGCTAATGCTGTACTAAGACATAAGATGACATAGGTCGACATAAGGTGAAATAAATCGACATTAGGTGAAATAGCTCAATGGATATGTCAAAGCTACACCGAAACCTGAAATTTTGTTGTATGGACCATGTTCATGTTCATCTTGTGATGTACCGAAATGCTGGGTTTGCACTTGGCGAGCCCTGGCCTCACATTGGCTCTGCTATCCAGATTCAGTTCGTAGGTTGCATGGGAGCTCCAGCGGAGGACTCTCCATGATTTTTTAAAGTCTGAACCATAGTCAAGAACGAGCCTCGGGTTTGATTAAACCCGAGTAGACCTGCATGCAGCATGCTAATCAGTTGAGTCAGTCCCCAACCACCCAAAGTCGCTGTTAGAGTACTTCAATCCTAAGGCAAGAAGTCTTTGACTCAGTTTCAGAGAAGTGTGAGTCAAGAGGATGATCGTGATTATCTTAGTTTCTCTGACTGTGCACCGTTGTTCGCTAAAATTGAATCCCGTGTTCGTGCGTTATGGATGTGCTGGGATGCCGCTTTCCAGGCTGTAGGCCAACACTCGATGTAGAATTTCATCTGGGATATGGATCTGGTTCTCCGTATTCTTGTATAGACCACCACACTTTGAGTTTGAAGGACTTGACATTTGCTCGAACGTTAGAGCTGGGATATTTTCAATTACCCGAGCATTTGGAACTAGTTTCAGTAGTTTCCGTAGCATTTTGTTATTCACACGTCCGCGACACTACGATCATTTCATTCTGGAAGCCAAATCTATCGATATATGAAACAACGCTCGGTCTATGAAATCTACGGCTATTAGTATGTCTATGCTGTCCTTGAAGGGTATTTCTTTATACCACAAGCCAATCTATTGGGCTCTAAGGCCCTTTCCATCTTACTCCTTCTTAGGCTTCTTTGATGCACCGGTGTTCCACTTCTTGACACGGAACAGGTAATAAGAAATGACAGCAATGAAAATATTGAAAAAATGAATGCCCAGACAATCCCATAATTACGCCATCTTTCATCGTAGAAGATATTACTGCCGGCCATGTACTGGTCTGCGTTACTGAGAGAGCAGTACCTGCACTGTTCAGTCGCATCCGGGTTCTGCAGCTGGCCAGGGGCAGTTTGGAGATAATCCGAGAGATACTCGCCACATGTCTGGTTTAGAGGCGGGTTGAAAGTGGATGTTTCGGCAGCTGAGCAGGTGATAGGCCGGCCGTGCAGCTGGGTGCTCACGATTCCGGCTATCCAGTAGGTAAAGGGAGAGACGCGGTACATGAATATCCAGAAACCAGGGAGTGCCGATGGCGATTGCAATACACCGCAGAAGCTCAGGGTCATAAGGACCAGGAGGGTGACCAACCCAGAAGCGGTCTGGGCATCCGGGAGGGCAGCAATGGTCATGTGGGCGAACGAGCTGGCGTATATGAAGAGTTGGATGAGGTATAGGAGGACCAAGACCTGCCTGACGGAGCTTTGAATGCCAATAATGGGGTAGTAGAAGCAAGCCCAGATGAGGATACCTGTGATGATCTGGTAGGGAATTTCGACCATGATGCTGGCGAGCATGAAAGCCTTCCACGAGTATGCCTTACTTGGGCGCTCGTGGACCTCGTAAAGAACTCTCTGGGTGATGAAAACCGATTGGGTTTGTTGTACAATCGTATTGAAAATGGTGATGACCATGGAGACACCAAATATGACGTTTTGCATACCAGCCTGAGTTCCACTCGCCCTCCAGAAGGAAAACCCAATGAAGAGACCAGCGAAGATACCAAGGAACAACTTAGCAAATGCATAGCTGGGAGTACGTCAGTACTGTTGAAAGATTCGTGTGGTGACCTCCATGAGTTGCGAGGTGAAGGGCATGGCGAACTCCGAGTGGGCGCCGGCGTCTTCGCTGTCAGTAACCTCCTCGTGCTTCTTCTCCAGGTGTATGCGTTCGATCTCCGACTCGACACCATGCCTTTCATTGCTCGACTTCCAAACGGCGTGTCAATCTTCGCCTTTGTAGTTGGTGCCGTTGTTAACGATCTCAAGCATGTAATCGGCAGGGTTTTCCTCGTCGTCGCATCTTCGAGCCCCGTGCGACTCGAAGTTATCTAGAAGGGCGCGAGAGTCCTCGCCGATATCGTCGAAGTAGACGGTCTTGCCGCCGCGAGCGAGGAAGAGAAGGCGGTCGAACTGCTGGAACAGGATAGCGCTGGGTTGATGGACGGTGCAGAGAACAGCTTGGCCTGAATCGGCGAGCTTGCGGAGGAAGGCGCAAATGGCCCACGAGCTTTGGGAGTCAAGACCACTGGTGGGCTCGTCGAGGAACAGAAGAAGCTTGGGTTTAGCAGCAAGTTCGACGCCAATGGTAAGTAGCTTGCGCTGCTCGACGTTGAGACCCTCGCCAGGGATACCAACGACGGCATCGGCAAAGTCGCGCATGTTGAGCATCTCAATGACGTCTTCGACAAAGGCGTACTTTTCCTCTGTGCTGACAGATTGAGGCTGGCGGAGCATAGCACTGAAGCGGAGGCTCTCACGAACAGTTGCCGTGGACATATGAAGATCTAAAAACTATCAGCTAGGTTCTTGAGTTTCAAAGGTCAATGGTAATGCTCACCTTGCTGTTGCACGTAGCCAGTGTTGCGCTGGAAGCTGGCGTCCAACGACTTGCCATTGACAAGCATGTCCCCCGTGATGACACCCATAGTGATCCTTTGGGCAAGAACATCGAGCAGAGTCGTCTTTCCGGCGCCAGAGACACCCATGAGAGCAGTAAGAGTACCAGGCTTGACCCAACCAGAAACGGTGTCTAACAACCGGCGGGGCTCGCCCTTAATCTCAATATCGTACACGACGTCTCTCCAACTGTATCCTTCTGAGGGGGAATAGACTTGACGTTGCCATCAGACTCTTGTTCCTTGGAAGCCACAGCCATTTCCTCGTTGGTCACGCTGCGGCTGGGACCGTTCTGGAGATGAGGAGGAACATGGCCGCGTCGGAAAACGAGAACCTCGGACGTGCTGCTGGTGGAAGAGTTGAGTTCGGTTGCGACAAAGTAGATGATCATGAAAACGAATAGGAAGGCAAGAAGGATGCCAAAGTTGCGCCAGACGTGAGAGTAATAGTACTGGTAGTTGGTCTCGATAAAGGCATCACCACTGACAGTGGGCTGTCCAGCCACGGCGCCGATAGCAGAGCAAATCCAGGAGTCTCCGACCAATGGGGCGTAAGAAGGGATGATTTGGGAGCAGATGAATTCCCGGCCGTGAAACTCGTTGGCGATGAGGATCTCAAAGGCGTAGAAGACCGGATTGACATACTTGAGCCAAAAGAACCAATCGACCATCTGATTTTGAGTGACAACGAAGCCGGTGTAAATTACCAAGGCCAAGACTAGAACACCGGCTAACGTCATGGCCTGGGATATGGTTTTGGTAATGGCAGCCATGGTTCGGAAGACGGCGCTCATGACAAAGGTCGCGATGTAGGTGACTAGAAAGTAGAAAAAAAACTGGCCTGGCTCACGAAGAAGTCCTGCAAGAAAATAGAGTATGACGTTGAAACAGAGGGCATTGACGAACTTGATTGGGATATCTGCCACAACACCGGCGATGGCTTCCGAGGCTGGGTGATAGAAGGCGTAAGAGGCGTGCTTTTCTACGATCGGTGGCTGGTCGTACAAACTATTGATTTCGGAGATGGAGGTGAGAGCGTTCATTAGAACGGCCTGAAAGAGAACGGATCCCTTGGAATAGAAACCAGCAGTTGCGTCGGGAGTACCGTAGAAGACTGAACCGATCACAAGAGACAAGATGATGCTGAGAGTGGCTACTGTAGCAGTGGCTGAGATGTCATTCCACATGCTCTAGTATGCGCGTTTCGTCGCGAGCCGGATCTTCATTGCTATGCCGATGGTGTAGGGAGATTTGGGGCGGACGTGCTTCGCCTGTCTGTCATTCTTGAGCTGGCGAAGCTCACTGAGGGCCTGGCCATGGGAATCAATCGGGTGGTCTTTAGTGTGCTGGTCGATCTCCTGGCGAAGAGCCCGGAACTCTGGAGACTGGCGCCAATAGGCTTCGAAATCCTCTGGGGTGCGAGGGACCTGGTTCTCCAGGCCAGGGCGAGCCTTGCGCTCGGAGGGGTTGGTAATCGAAGTCAAAAAGTCCCCGGTTGTCTGGCGGCGAGGGCATTCCCAGCCCATACGCTCAAAGTATGACTTGGCTGCACCAGCAGGACCGAAGTAGATCTGACGGCCCTCGTACAAAACTACGGCTTTGTCGAAGAGGTCGTAGATGGCTTGGCTTGCCTGGTAGATGGCAACGGCGTGGGCACTGCCTGTGAAGTCGGAAGCGAGGCGCAGCGATTTTACAAACTTGAGAGCGGTCGCGGAGTCCAGGCCGCGCGTGCTGTTGTCCCACGCGCACATTGGTGAACCAGCAAGCATCATTTCTGCGATACTGACGCGCTTTCTCTCGACACCAGATACGCCGCGAACGAAGTCATTGCCGACCTTGGTGTTGAAAGTATGGCTTAGACCACACACTGCCATGACGACGTGTGCAGCCTTCCTTTGGTGTTCTTCGCGTTTGATGCCGTGTATTCGTTGCGAAGGTGTGCGGACGGCAGCTGCGAATTCTAGTGTTTGACCAACGGTCAGGTGAGGGAAGTGCTTGTCAACCTAGATATCACAAACAATATTATTGAATACGCCGGCTCCTGCCTCTATTCCGCCGACGACAACGACACCTTCCTCCGTGCTGTCCCGGACCTTCTTCCACGCACCTTCTTCCACGCACCTTTGATTCTCCAGGCATACAAAAAGACCTCCTACGAACAAACTCTCCGATAGCAAAACCTTCAACGGTTCACACTTCTTGGCCTTGCTAAAGCAATTCAGCATTAGATCTTCTCTACATACCTATATCCTAGCATACTTTGTCCAACTTCTTCATCACCGCCTAGACAAATATCTCAGTATATGGACGGCAGCAAATTTCTCCTTCGACTCGCTTTAACCGGGGCCCGCCGCGCCAGAATCAGACGCGCAAAAGTGAAGGCGCAGCTAGCCGTCCAAAATAATTCCTCCGCCCAACAATCCGACATCGCCATGGCGGACAACGAAAATCAGGCTACTGCTCAGAATCAATCCACTGATACTGGCAACCTTCCCAATGGCTCGATGACTGACCCCGACGCGGTTCCCGCTCAGAATGACACAGCCAGCGCAGCCCCGACTGCGACTGTCTCGGCCCAGAACAGCGCGCCGGCCGCCCAAACCACAAACGCCAGCCAGGGCAACGAAAATGAAAACGGCGGCGACGACGAGCCTGTTGCGAAGAAGAAACGAAAGTACAAGGAACGCGTCGCTCCTGAACTCGTACAAATGGACATACAGACCTTTCAGAAGAGCGACAAAAAGCCGTGGACTGTCCCTACCCATGATCTGGACCGCCTTACCCATCGCCAAGTCGATGGTCTTATCAAAGCTCTGGTTATATTCAACCATGACATTGGCGACAGGGTGTTTACCCAAAGCGAAAAGTATTACGTACTTTCTACTTTGTACCAGACTCCAAACACCAGCCAGCGTGAGTCTAACGATTCGTCGTCCTTTACTCCGTGCCGAAAAGTTCGCGATCGAGCCAAGGGGAAAACGGTGCCGTCATTTGACGAGATCACCTTTGCGATTCTGATCTATAACTTCGAACTCCCGCAAAAATGGGGAGACTATCAGGACATGATTGCTCTCCTCAAGCATCTCTACGCACAAACCGCCGAGGATCCACGCTACGACGCCGACCTTGAGCAGATGCTTAGCAAAGTCGGACGCTTGCCCCGATACTCAATTCAATTCGAGCAGGCTGACCCTGAAAAAATGAAGTCTCTCCGAGACAAAATCGTCAAGCTTCAACGCTGTCTGAACGAATCCGTCGATAGCCATGACAAAAAGGTCGCAGACCTCTCCCAGACCATCACTGCGCTTGAGCAACAGGCCCGCGAGGCCATTGATGCCCAGACCAAGATCGAAGCCCTTGATCAAAAAATCGCCGACTTGGAGAACTACCAGCGAAACGCAACGACTGTAGAGCAGCGGTGCAAGGACTTGGAACAGCAACTCAACGGCATGGCTCAAGAGCAGGCCCAAAAGGAGACAGAGAGAAGACAGAATCTTGCAAAGCTTAGCGACGAGGGTCGCCGCCTTTACGAATTCATTAACGATATCGAGGTGGGTGCCAAGTACGCAAACAAATACCTTGTGCCTGGAGTCCAGAAGGAACTGGAAGAAAAGAACTGGAATGATCTCGCCGGCTACTTTGGCAAAATCATAGACGATGAGATTGACATCGCTGAGCGGGTGATCATTCGCAACACTACAGTTGATGAGGTCGCTGCAAGACTCGCAGGAAATTCAAACATATTTCCGAAGCATTACACCATCAAATGCCAGTGCGGCAAAAATTGCGCAATTTGAACGACGATTGGATTTTGCAAGCAAAATGAGGAATGGAGATATTTTGGGGTTTTCTGCATCACGGCTTTTGATTTATGGTTCTTTGTTAGGTGATTAGCAAAAGGCGAAGGGGAAGACGTTCTATAGAGCCAAAATTACGAATGGAGAGACATTGCGGTTGACTTACAGACGCGGTACATGAATATCCCGAAACCTGAGAGTGCTGATAACGATTGTAATATCAGTATGGAGTTCACCAGTCATGGTCTTCAAAAGCGTGCTGCACCCAGAGCCAGGGCGACCAAGGACGATCAAAAGCTCTCCGCTGTTTAAGATACCATCGAAGCCGTTGAGGATTTTCCTGGGTTTCTTTCTGGCAAAGCTGAGATGCTCACCAATCCTCATTGGGGCCTTGAGGAGACCACCAACAGTCTGCTGTAGCTGCAAAGCGGCACCGGAACCGGAAACGCTCAAGTTCTTGTAAGCGACACCGGCGTTCTTGGCGGCGGCATAATCATTTTGCATTTCCCGCATGAAATACTGGAGCCATTTGGAAAGATCGAAAGAACCGCTGGAAGGATCCAATGCAGGGTCGTTGGACGTGGAGAGCTCCTGGCCGTAAGAGACGTGAGTCGAGAGGGGACGGCCGTGGCTAGCCGCGCTTTGATGCTTTGAAAGTGTTGTTGCGATCCTTTGCAGTTCTATTCTGTCCTCCTCGTCGATCATCATTGCATCGCGTTGGGCATCTCTTGCTGAATCAGCCATAGCTTGTGTGTTATCTCTGGGCTCGGCTGGAGTGAGCTAGGGACTGTGCGAGGCTGTTCTCAAGGTTCAACTAGTCTTTAGGTGGTGAAGGCGAGCCTATATAGACATTGTAGATGCAATCAAGGCGCTCACAGATTAATATGTTATTCAAGGGAGTGATACCAAAGCCAGGAGAGAAATGCCGAGGGGTTTCGGCTGAATATATTATATGAAGTATCAACAGCAGGAACGGCTTACACGTCCACGTGTGCGAACGTGTCCAAATTCTTGGAATATCAGCCACGGCATTAGAACCAACTCTGTTGCGTGTGCTAAGGCGGCTGAAGCAGTCTTTGCGGAGTTTGCCCAGCTCCCGCCTACCGGCCGGGCAGTGGCAATGAGGCCAACGCTTGTGATTTGGGATCTGGGCGAAGCCTCTCACGTCGGACTAATGAGAAAGATAGTATGTCAGCTTGCAATATGAACACATCTTCGTCGCTCATGCGTCGCGTGCTGACGGCATGTGTTTCCCTTACCTGAGCGGAAATGGTTGACGGACCGGCGGGGTTAGGTAGTCGCCCCAGTCCGTCGCCGGGTCGGGGACTTGAAGCCCCCCGAGAACACGGCACACAGCCAGCCCTAGCGTTATCTGTGGCTTACCCTTCTAGACCGTTTGCGACCCGAGCCAACCTGGACTGCGGGCTTGTTGTCCAATTACATCATGGCTACTCTCCAGTTGGGCGGTTTGTCCCTTGGTTTCCACCGGTGCGCTTTATGCATTGTCCGTAAATCTGACGTTAGCGTCAGAGTATCCGCCTCATGTTGTGTTGAGTACGAACCATGGTACTTTTAGCATGTATTTCAACACTCTATAGTCATTATTGTGTCCCTTTGCGACCCCAAGGGGAAACGAAACCGCCTTGTACGCGTACCTTGGCCAGATTATCTGCATCGCGTTCTGGGCTTCGGCTCCGAATTTGCGTTCCTGGGTCGGGTTGCGGCTGTGAGCAGCACACCGAGATATCTGGGTCAGCAGCGCCACACGTGGAGTCCGCTTACTGGAGGGCATTACAGCCTCTGGGCATTGTGAACTGCATGTCCCCAATGCCCATCGGAGTTGCGGACTTCCACTAAGCATCTGAACTTGGCAACTACAGAGAAGCCAGGACAAGTCCGCATTCTCAATGAAGACATTCCGCAGAATCAGCGGAATGCATGATGCATCAAGGCCAGATTCATAGGTATGAGATTCACATAGGGCGCAACGAATAATCAGCAGAAATTAGCGTTGGGGACCATGCAGCGTTTCCGCGCAGAATGGGGAAAACATTCCTACTCAGTGGTTCAGTAGCTATGCATGCCGCCTTTTCAGCACTCTTCCGTAACTTTGGACGCCAACTTCCTTCAGTGAAGGTCGGGGTCTCCCCCTTTAACTCCGATTCACGCTTATTGGCGTTTTTATCTCCTGAAGCGTCAGAAAAAGTCAGGCCACTGCATCTTGGCATCGTTCTTCATCCTCCACAGGTGGAGTCTTTGCTGCGCTGCTGAACTTGGGCTTTCGTGGTGGAAAAGTCAAGCGAAGTGCCCTGAAGTCCTGTGTAAATGATTTCAGAGTCGTGTGGTCCCCGGGACTCGACTGAAAACTAACCACCTGGTCAAGCTTACTCCAAAAATGTCTCTTGGTTCTCTTGACATTATATTCAAACAAGAGGTTAATGACGTTTCAGTTTGTATGTATGTGCCGTGGTATTATTTGCGTCTGCTTTTACAGGTTCACCTAGGTGAGCAGACCGTCAACTACCTACCTACCTCATCTACAGGCCGAGCCAATGATGCTGTGGCTTAGTAATGATTTCTCGAATATTCCCCCAACTCTTTTACTAGGTAGTGCTCCGCACTCGTGACCTGGGGATTCGGGCGGGCAGGTCTTCCGAAGACCGAATCCCAAGTCACTGAGTAATTACTGGCTACCTGGCATACCTACCTACCTACTTATGACCCCGCCCCCAGCATCAATTCATCTTGTCTTCCGCTGAGAGCAACCACAATCATTGCTGGCATTACTAATTAGCCTACCTCACTGGCACGCAAGAAGCCAATTACATCCATTCTCTTTTTCGAACATCATGAGTGGGTCAACCCTGACTTCCGCCACGGCGTTTTCGCCGTCGCTGGAGGCCATCAAACTGGCGGCCAGCATGTACAATGCGGCCCGCCAAGGCAATAAGACTGTTCTCAAGGAGGCTCTCCTTGACGACCTACCGCCAAATTTGACAAATGAGAAAGGCGACACCTTGGTGAGTGGCAACGACTCATGGATGAGGCCCTCCCTGGCTGCTCTCGATGTGCCGGGTTGAAGTCATCGGTCCGCAGTGAAATTGAGGCTAACGTTCAGAACAGCTGATGTTGGCGGCTTACTACGGTCACGCCGACGTGGTCAAGCTCCTCATAGAACATGGAGCAGACCCCAACAGACTGAATGATAAACGCCAGAGTCCTCTGGCAGGTGCTGTCTTCAAGGGTTTAGATTCTGTAATTGAGGCAAGTCAACAATAAGCCGTCACCTGTCTAGGGGGGCTGCCTGGCTGTAAGCCAAGGCCAAGATTCGGGCTACTTTGCTAACCGGTTCGGATAGGTACTCTTGGAAGGTGGTGCCGACCCAGAGTACGGCACGCCCTCGGCGATCCAGTGTCTTTCCATGTTCAAGCAAGAGGGTAAGTGGGCCGAGAAGTTCGAGACGGCGCCTGGGCGAGGGAAGGCAAAGGCCGTTCCTCAGGATGCGAGCGAGGAGAGGGCACCTGAGAAGTTTAAAGCATGAATATATGAAGATATGATACATCTGCCAGCGCCATCACAGAGGGGAGTCCCATGGTCTTTGCTCTTGTGTTTTTCAACCCCAGATACATGCGAGTAACTCTTCCAGCACCGGACGGTTCAGTCTTTTCCATTCGACGACATCAGAGACTCGAACGCCATTCCGCGCGGAATCTCTTTCCACTGGTCGTCCCCTTCCAGAAGCTCCTGGGCCGCCTCCCACTCCTTCCGAACGATGCGTGCGTGGGCTTCGCCCCTCGCCGTGATCCTCGCCGGGAAGGGCCGCGGCTGCACTAGGACCCCGTCCGTGACGTCGTCCGCGTCCGGCACGACCTCCGCGCCGCGGCCGTCGACGGCCCGCTCGAAACGGAACGCCCACAGCAGCCGCGCGATGCCCAGGAAGAGCGACCGCTCGGCGACGTGCGTGCCCTGGCAGAGACGCCGGCCGGCGCCGAAGCCGTAATGGTCGCGCTTGGACGGGTCCGCGTTCGACGCCGACTCGAACGAGGTCTGGTCGTCGCCCGCGTAGCGGGACGGGTCGAAGGCCCGGGGGTCCTCCCACCGCTCCTCGTCCGTGTGGATGGCCCACACGTTGATCATGACGCCGGCCCCTTTGGGGATCGTGTAGCCCATGTACTCGTCGTCCTTGATCACGGCGTGCGCGTCCCGACGATTCCCGTTGGCAGCCACCGCAGGGTTTCCTTGACGCATGCCCGTATGAAGGGCAAGGAGTCCCAGTCTCGGCAGTCGTTCTGTGCCACAAACACGATCCAACTCTTCTCGGGCCTGCTCCTGTACGGAGGGGTACAGGAGCATGGCTTGGACGAAGCCGTGCAGTGTATTCGCGGTCGTGTCCGAGCCGGCTTCGAGAGCGGATCCGGAGATGTAGCCGGCCAAAACGTCAGAGAACCCGAGCGCCTTTTGGTTTTCGGCAATACTGATGCAGAAACATGGCTAGTCTTGGTCAGCCTTTTGACGTCCACTCGGTTGACACCGTTGCCGGAGGACTCGCATTTGATGTGCCCTCGACGACCCGCTTCTTCGCATCCATCCAATGCCCGAGATACAAAGCGTCCGTCTCCTTTTGTAGCTTTTCGGCGTACCGTTTCCCAGGCGACAGTGGACCGAGGCTCCTGAGCACCGGGTACGCCTCTAGGAGCGCCGCCGCGGAGGACGCCATGACCTCGCTCCATCTCTCGATGCAGTAATACAGCTTCTTCAGCTTCTCGTCGTGGATGCCCGCGATGCGGAATCCGAACACAATCTGCGTCGTCAGCGAGTTGGTGTAGCGGCGGATGTGGTCGGTAAAGCGGTTCGGCTCGTCCAGGAGCCCGGTCAGCATTTGCTTGCTCTCGAGGTCTTGGTACGGGACGTAGCCCCTAGCCGCACTGATGTGCAAGGCTTGGTGGAAGATCTTTCGGATCATGCGCCATGTTTCACCGTAGTTCTGCACTTTATCAGCGTCGCGATTCTCATCAAGGAACAGGCGGTTTAATGACGTAGAAAAGGAAAATGAGAAGCGAAGTTTTTGTTGACTACTTAACTAATTTGCGGCTTGTTTGACTGATTAGCAAACATTTGTCCGCAGCTGACTTGCGTTGCCTCCTATACTCCAAGGTCCCGAATGCTAGACAACCGACATCTCCCGCAATTTGTCTACTCCTTTCTCGCCGTAGTGAAGGCCTAGATACAAATGTGACCTCTAAAGAGATCAGGATCGGCCTTTTGCTAGCTGTCGCCAGTAGAAGGTGTTCAGCTCATCTAACTGAGTCGAGAGAACCGTCGTGACAAGCTCATCGGGATTGCCTTTGTCCGCGTCGCCCATCATTCGTAGATAGTCTTGGCGGTCGAGATCCTGCATAACAACTGGCAAGTAGCCCTGCCGCACCATGTAGTCATGCATAAGCATTCGACTGATTCGACCGTTGCCATCAGGGAAAGGATGGATCTGGACAAAGTACGCTGTCATTTGGCATGCAAGGATAAGCGGGTGGATTTCCTTTTTGTGATGCTGGGAATCGCGCCAGTTGAAGAATCGTTTGACACAAGCCGGAACCTCTGCAGGATACGGGAAGATTGTAAGTGGGTTGTTTTTGACCACAATGGGTAGTTTGCGATATCCTCCAAGAGGAACGCTTCCACCCCAGGCCAAATTGTAAACCGCCTCGGATTGAGTGCCTTTGATAGTCATTGCGGCCAGTTGTCTCATTTCGGCTTCGTTGATTCCGCTTGTGCCTTGTTGGCCGGCAGCTGTTTCGGCGATCCATTGAGATGCGACGATGTGGTTCTTCAATTCGTTTACGACAGACACGTCGTGGTCGGAGTTGAACTGCGGAAGATCAAGCTTAGTGAGGTCTTCAGCGGCAACAGAAGCCATGTCGACGTGGGAGAACAACTTTTTGTTGAGGAGGTCGAAAATAGCGACAGTGTCTCCGATCTTCAAAGGGTTGTTCTCGATCGCCACAGATTGGTGTGCATATTCGGCGACCAAAGCACGGGCAAGTTCAGGGACTTGGGGCTTCATAAGCTCCTTGAGTGTGTCGATTTCAGCCAGCATGTTTTTGTTCTCCTGTGTACAAATTTAGTAAGTATACAATCAGTACAAGTAGGCAGATCCCTTTGTAGCCTGATGCAACGCATTATGTGATGATAATTTACGTACCTCTTGGAGAGTTTTGTAGCCCATACGTTCGCTGTCGTAGGGCTGGAAATGGTCTTCCCAGACTTTACCAGATTTTGCGAGCTCAATGTATTCCGGGGAGCCCTTGTCGAGTAACGAAAAGGGTTTGTAGATCTGGCGGAGAAGCGCGAGTCGAGCATCCCTGTCTTCCTTGGAGCGTGTCGCAAGGGGGCGTTTGCCAGAGACATTGTAGCTAGCTCTTTTGAAGGGTAGTGATATCGCGCAGCCGCGCAGGCCAGGCGCTTTTTTGAAAGCGCCGAGCATCGTAGATGGTCTGTCCGATTTGTCTAGTGTCGAACTTGTTAGCAGAGAGGCGTCATGTAACCTCAAATGGAGAAGCGGCAGATCTGTACCTGAGTTTGGCCAAGCGGATTCGAGTTGGTTGACAGGGATGTTTTTCTTTTGTCGTTTTTTTTCTTCTTGACGGATTTCGTGGGGGTGTGAATCAAATTTGAGCTGGGGTATCCACGTGATCTCCGATTGGTATCTCCGATCAGTGAGCTCCGTACTAATCCTGTTTCGGCAAAGACCGCCTGCCAAACCAAACTGACTGTTATTGTTATCGACGCGATGCACGGCTGCTCATGCAATAATACTCGTTTCTCCTATGAGCGAGCCGGAACGAAGAAGATCGCATCAGATCTGCAGGCCAATCGCTTACTTACGCTTAAATGTCGTGACAATCGGCAGGCGTCTAGCCGCTGAATGGGTGACTGCAGTTCCACCAACGCGTAAGCGAGTTCATAAACCACGTGCTTGAATCGATGTTGCAGTCAAATACAAATACTTTGTTCGTACTTATGTCCAAGGTGTAACTTGAAAAGCTCCCAAAAGAGCAAGAGCCTGGGAGGTGTAGAGGTTCTCAAAAATCTGGATTGAGTGGGATATCATTCGTCCCTGATACGAAGGCCACTACGGCCCGTCTGAATAAGCAAGGACTAGTCTCCTCAAAGGATATCGCCTCCCTCGGATATCTGCGCCGGCCCCAATGCTGCTAATGTTTATACAATTCTAACCGCACCTATACATTTTGTACATTCCTGTCCTGTGCCACACTCTGTGACAGTATTCTACGTTCGTGACTTAATCTAACGTTGCTAGCTCAACCCAACCCGACGCCCCTCAGCGCGCGCATCTTGACGCCCTCCCAGCTGTTCAACTTCGGCCGGACGTCGAGATAGAAGCTGGGCTTGCCGTTGGCATCGGGCCGGCCGGCGTAGAAGTCAATGACGTACTCGACATGTACTCCGCAACGGTCGATGACCCAGTCGTGCCGGTCAAAGGGCGGGGTATAGCCTAGCAGGGTGTTGATGCGCGCCTTGGGGGACATATTTGTGCTGAGGCCGAGGAAGGAGTGGAGTTTAGGACCTTCACAGCTGTTGGGTTCGTCAGTGGACTGTCCATTTAACTGCCGGAATCTTCTGGACTAAACAGAGGAGCCAGGGAATCCGGGGAACAGGGGTGAGGGGGATAGGGAAACGCTTACGCTGAGCCTTCGACATACGGCTTCTCCCACTCTTTGATTTCTTTCCACGCCCTCTCGTTGACGGCGTTGTGGATCGGCACCACAGTCGCCATGTCAGCGGCGCGAGCATCGTGACCCTTGCGCTTCATGGCGTCGAAGAACATCTTCTGGGAGGGGTAGATCCAGTTCCCCGTCGCCTCGTCCGCGCCCGTCTCTTGCTCGTGGTTCGAGGGCCGGCTGTTGCCCGGGTACGCCGAGGTCGCCGTCCGGGGGATCGTCGAGACCTCGCGATCAGTGTCGAGGCCCGTTCTCACGTTCCCCGAGTGCGGGAGGTTTGGCGCGTCTTCTGCTGTTGGAGATGAAGACGTGAAGGGGATGTAAGATTTGAGGGATTGCGTCCAGGATCGCGAGGGCTGTTGTGACGCTTGGTTAAGGGGACGGTTGGGGTCTCGTTGTTCCGCGGGGGAGGTGTGAGGGTTTGCTGCGGCGTTCGCGGCGCGGGCCTGAGCGAGCCATGCTTCGCGGGACTTGTGGTCTACGGGGCAGGCCTCGGCGTTGGCAGAAGAGGCAGAGGGCGACGTCGTGGAGCCGTTCGAGGAAGGAGAAGATGGCGAGAAAGGTGTCAGGGACAGCAGGGACTGCGTCCAGGACTGAGGCTGTGATTGGGGGGGCGGAACGTCGGCGGGCGTGACAACGGATTGCGGCGGGTGAGGATGCGCCTCGCTCGGGTTCGCGGCGCGGGCGTGCTGCAGCCAGGCCTCGCGGGCCTTGTGGTCGACGGGACAAGCCTCGGACGCGGAGTCGTTCTTGGGACCCGTCATTATGTGGTTCTCGTAGTCGATGGCGGAGGAGGACGATGGATACGAGTAGGAGGATGGGGTCGGAGCTGGAGGTTGCAGGCGGGTTAGGAAGACGAGATCCACGAGGTCGGCGTTCATTTTGGAGTGATTTTAGTTGTGAGTTGGGGCGTAATGTTCATACCAGTTGAGGACCGAAGACGCGGGTGGTCTTGAAGATGTTGGGGTTTTATCTACACTAGAAAGTTTACTTCCCCTCGATGAGCTGTGAACCAGATGATGCAGATCTGCGGAGCGGGGGTCTACTGGTAGACCAGACTCTGGGGAACAGGGTTGCAATGATGTTTCTTTCTTTGTTTATTTGGCTGAAATCCGAGTATGTCGTAGGGGTATGCGACAGCAATCGCATTGAATTCTGGCACTGGGGTAGCTTGGCTGGGTGACGAACCGTTTCGAAATGGGATTCCCTCGACGCAATAACTTTTTAAGTGGGGGACGCGGCCGTTGCTCGAGTATTATTTTAGAACGACGTGATTGAAGCTGTTTGATTGGGTGGTGCTTGTTGAGGTCGATGTCGGATGGCCCCGATGACGCCGGGACAAATTGTGCTGGATATGCAAGATGTGCAGGATGGAGCTATTGTGCCTAGCGATATGTCAGCAGCCAAAACGGGCTTGACATGATTAGCCGGCGCGTGTGGCTTGAGGTTATAAAGTGTGGCTGGTGTATCTTCCATCCGTGCCTTAGAACCAGCTCGATGGCTGAGGCTCCTAGCTGACGTCTAGCCGGCCACCTCGGGAAATGACGGAAGCGGGAAACGGGTCGTTGGAAACAATCGGATGGATGGATGAGAGTTTGGGGTAAGGAAATGTCAATGCTCCCCCCAAATGGCCAAGAGCACGGTTTACCCAACGTCCCGGAGCTACGGACGCAGGTGGTTTGACAAGCTGCAGGAAGCTGTCACATGCGTCACCTAGCTTTCGCTAGCATTGGTTCGCAGTCCCGTAAGATGGTCGGGATGGAATACACAGGCGTGCAGATAGCTCCACATCATGTCAAAATGGTACTGCAGGCACATGTCAATCAAGTTCCGAGCGATGCCTACGGGCACTCGGGGTTTGTCTGGAAACAGTTGTCTGCACGGTGAATGTTTTGTGTGACGAGTTTAGACTATCGATACAGGATGAATCATCGAGAACAGTCGATGTGAGTATAAAGGAAAATGAACACAAAGGCGCCAGGGCTAGGCCGAGTGACAGCTCGTGTGCCTTCGTTGTTTGAATCTTGAACAGCCCGGCAAACTCCCGCGGGACCAGCGAAGCTCCCAGTTGGCGGCGGGAGTCGATCAGATCGCCCTCTAGCACACGCTGGTAGCATGCAGTGAAAAGGCAGCCAGCGGCCGGTTCCGCTCTTCTCTGCTGTGACTTTTCCCTGCCTTTTGGTTACGATTCTGCGACATCGCTAATGTCGCCAGATTTTCCGTATTCTGCCGAAAGCCCAATATCGGGCGCTGTTTGGTGATGGACGGGGGTCTTTGTCCACCGCAGCCTCTCTTCGTCGTACACACATACCACCTTTTGTCTTTTTTAATCGTCACTCCAACCCCCTCTTCGTCGCTCGTTTCGTTTCCTGCCAGCGGATTCATACCATGATATGTCCATCTTTTCAATCATTCATAGAGGTCAAGACATGTTCCGTGGTGGCTGTTATGTTGCCTCGAGGCAACTGAACTCAGCCGAAGAGGGCAGCACCGCCAGACTCGACAGCCTCGATCTCGTCCAGGTCAAGAGGCTGGCGGCGGAAGCGGGCGGGCAGCTCGGAGCGGTCGAAATAGACACCCGAGGGGGGAGCGACGGGGCCCATGTTGTGGCCGGAGGTGCCGCCAACGCCGGCGCTGATAGAGCGCTGGAGGGGACCGTGTTGCTGGGCGTGGTCGCGGTAGGAGCTAAAGTTGGTGTGCTTGGGGGAGGCAGAGCCGTTGCCGAAGTTCGCGGGCAGCTTGCCGGTAGGCGAGGCGGGGTGAGGAGCAGGGGTGTGGTCAATGGAGGCTGCCAAAGGGACCATCAGTAAGTATTATTGAATTAGACAATGAGACACGATGAAGAGGACGTACAGGGAATGGTGCGGCGGCCGAGGAACTTGATGCTCGGGGTACGCTCTGCGTGGGCAGCAGCCTGGCGGAGGACTCTGGTCGCGAACATTGTAATGGTATTACGAGTCAAAGAAAATTGGAAGAAGCGTAGCACTGAAACTAGACGAAGCTCGTTCGAATGGGTATTTGGAGAAGAAGCAAAATGTGTAGAAGAGAAGAGAGAAAGCTTGGTTGTGGTCAACTCTCCTCGCCTGAGATGATAAAGCTGGGTTTTTGAGTTTGCGTCGGCGAAGGGTATTTATCTAGGTTCAGGTAAATTGCGACAGGGAATCAATCTCGTGAAGTCTGGTATTTTGTTCTTGTCGTGGAAGCGGGAAGCTTTTATTTATCAGCAGGGAGGAGAGCGTGTCCAAGGTTTATGTTTGGCAGGTTGAAAGAGGGAAGAAGGTGAGAGGAGAGAGGAGAGTCAAGGCGGAGCTCGGACGGGAGAAAAAGGAAGGCACCTTCTTAATATTCATCCAGGCTGGGAAGGAACGGGGAATTTTCTTCACAAGCCGAGACACCGCGCGCGCCGCCGGCCGTGCCCCATTTTCTCAGCACACCACCACCACCACCACCACACCTCCTTCAGTACCTAAACCCCCCCCTGTACCAGGTCTACCTGCTGTGCCGCAGAGTGCGTAACGCTCGGTTGGGGGTTGGATTCCTCAATGGATGGTGCATCCTCTTTTCTGGTGGGTTCGCTGGGTTGGGTGTCGCCGACTAGCGCTAGGTAGCTGTCTTGCTGGCGCCTACCCATTCACACACAGTACCGTTGACTGCAGGCAGACTCCGGGCGGGCAAGACGTGGACTCTACGGCCAGCAGGGAACGCGCAGGGTGGCAGGGGATGGCATGGCAGCTAATGGTCGATGGTGGAGGAGGACGAGGACAAGGAGGGGGAACGGCTGACGGGGGACAGGGGACGAGACAAGGTTGATGTGCGCTGCGAGGTTTGCGAATCACTGTCTTAGCGCGCCAGCCCCGAATCCGACCCGAGGCCGTTGGAGCGAAAGATTTGGGCCCGCCAAGCTGTCTCCGAAGACAATGCTCACAAGTCAGTTGAAGCCCCGAGGCAACTGTCGTCGGTTCGGATCTTGATGCGATGCGATGCGCTCCGGGCTTCTGCGGTCCAGCAACTCACCGCGTAGGCATAGAAGCAGAGGTTCTACCGATCCAACACAGCCAGACGCTGTCAATGTTTCTATCAACCGACACCAGCCTCGTCTATCAAAGGCAAGTTCGCCATCCATCAAGTTCGATCAGTTTGCTATTCTTTTCATCCTCTCTACAGTCCGAAGCCGGGAGTTCCTCACTCTCCCGGTTTCAGGGGTCTCCACCACACCAGACGCCGCCAACGTTCGACCGGCCACGCCATTTCCAGACACCAGGCGGGCGACCTGCACACGCATCCCTATGAATATGAAGAGCCGAGACTGGACCGACAGACATGAACAGGGAAGCCCACAGCCCTAATGGCAAACACTTCAGCCCCCCTCCACAGGAAGGTTTGGATCCCACGCGTTCGGGCCACAGCAATTATGCTGTCCATTATTCGTGGGCAGCTACCAAAATGGCAACAAACGACCCCTCTCTTCCACCACCTTACCCGCCCTCCGCTATCCCGCCGCCGTCTCTCTAGCGTTCTCCGCCCTTGGACGGGGCCGTCTCAGTGACTCTCAGTGACGACGGAACAGCGGGACAAATCGATTTTACACGTGAATTGCGCCTTATCTCTGATCTCCCACGCCATGACGGGATATCGTACCATGCCCAATATCCTGGGCTCCATGCAAGTATCTCCTTCAGACAGAGACGCAGACGCAGGAGAACCACCCACACCAAACAGCAGCAGGATGATTTTTGAATCAGGCACGCGCCCTCCAGAATAGTCCGCCGGTAGGTAAGGTCTGAGGTGGTAAACCCGGCGGGCTATTCTTGAGGGCGAGTGCCAAGGCACACCACCCCTACTACTTACTCTGCCTTTTATGCCATCATCCTGTCTGGTTTTTTTTTGTCAGGTCTTTATTGATTGCGTCAGTCAATCGCTTATAACCCGGTTCAGCTCGCCAGCTGCTCCGCTTTTCCCAACAGATAAATTTGTCGCAATTCATACTGACTCACTTAGAAGTAGTTGCGCACAGGCATCCTCAACCTGGTCTCTGGTCGGATGGTGGACGAGGATTCGGATGCAACTTTGGGACAACAAGCACTGCGCCAAGACATCCCGTCCGACCTTTTGCGCGTGCGAAACCCCGCGCAGCAGCTCTCCAGTGACCTTCCACCCTTGTTCCCCGGACTCTCAAAATGTCACGCCAACTTTGCCATTCCCAGGGCACCCGTAATTAACACGGCAAGGCGTCGCCGGTCACTGGTCGGCGGCGTTCGGCAATCTTAATCGTGGAGGGAGGAGGGAAGGGCTGTGCCCCCTCTTTCAAGGGTCACGAATGGCACCATCTGGAGGATTATCAATCAATGACGGCTTCGAGAACGGTTCGCGAGTGACGGACCAACTTTGTACCCCAAGAACGCACTCGCAACAAGCACCTAGCAAGTATTTCCTGTTCCTCTCTAGACCTCTCTGGGCCCCTCCGCGTAACAGATCCGTTCCCGGTCCCGTCCACACCAGCAGCACACACACACACACACACACAAACTAAGACGACAAAAGCACAGGACAAACTCGACCGAGAAGTGCGCCTGCATCGAACGATTCTGCGGGCAACCAGACAAGCCAGCCCGGTCATTGGGTTCACGACTGGACAAGCCGAGATTGCGGCACGCGAGCTGGCCCCTGGCGTGAGGGTGTCCTCGTTAATGACCTTCCTTCCCGGTCTTCTGCAGCGCAATGCATCATTTCCTCCACAGTCTATACCTAGTTCGCTCAAGGCAGCACATTGCACAACACAGAAGATGAATCCCTGCCGGGTCAGCACGAATAGAGCGGGTGTGTGGCCCGGATCTAGAGCACCGCGCTGCAACCCAGGCGATTACATGCGCAGCACAGTAATGATAGTGACAGTGACAGTGGCCCGGGGACTGAACGGCGTGCGGTTAACCGCTGGGCCCAAGTCTGCTGCCCGCCCGGCTACTGCTGCTGCCTTCTTGGAAACAACCCCCCACGGCACGGACGACAGCGGCGGCGGCGGGGGGGGGCCAAAGGGACTGGGCCCCGGTCTTGCATTGCATTGCATCAGATGCCCTGGTGCGTGCGTGAATACTTAGCGCCAACGCCTCGTGTCCCTCGGGCGGGTGGGATGGTCTTGTCCGGTTGGGCATGGCTGCTTGCATGGTATGCCTTAGTATACCGGGCCGGGTGAGACAGTGAGCCGTCGGGCACATTTTTTTCGTAGTTCCCGCCCTTTCGACTCGAGTTGCCCTGAAATGCTTTTGCGGGGTCTCTCGGACCCGAACTGTACCGTGTGCTCTCCATCCTTTCGCACATAAGGGAGAAGGGGGGAAAAGTTGGCATATGAGATCCAGGTGGAGTGGTGACACAGCTACCACCAGACGCGCCAAGTTTCCAGCTATCGCTCCCGGTTCACGACAAGGCAGAACACGTCGCCCCCCATCCACAAGAACCCACCGGGCCGGTCAATGGGACCGCGATTCGCGCCGTTTGCCACTGAGAGCAAGAAGCAGCGTCTGATCCCGGTTTGCTGCAGTGTACATCGTAGTAGTGTAGGTCGACGGGGACGGGGTTTTGGGCCGGGGTTCGGGGTTAAGGTGAAAAGGTATAGTTTAGGTGTGTGGCCGGTGGGGAAGCGGTGCTGTGCCGTTGTCTGCTCCGATAACGGCACCGCCGCGGTCTGGCTGCATGGAGCAGCCCCACGATTCGCGCGGTTACACCTCGAAGGGGGGGGGATGAAAGCCCCTCCTCCGCGCGCGAGGTGGAGGGCGGGACTCTCTGGCCGGTGGGGGGTTTGTCTCGTTCCCACAAGATCTACACGCTCGCCCGGGAGGCAAGCAAAGGGCCCGTAAAGACCGGACGGAAGACGTCTTCGCGGACGACAAGACGGAGAAAAGATCGTAAAGACGGGTGGTGATCCGGGCCGGACGGGGAAACCGGTCTGACGTGAAGGTAACTTGCTGTTCAACGCCGCTAGTAAGCGCGGTGATGTCCCGTTCGGCGATCGATGCCCGGTTGGAAGAGCCAACGGACGGCATTGCCCATGGCCGCCGCTGTCACCACGTCACTCGCTTGGGACGGCAGAGGGTCCCGGGTCTCACGAAAGCCCTTGCCGTTACGGTTACCTAGTTTGCCATGCTTCGTCGGTTGGTTGTTGCAGGGTATTCAACGACATGCTTGTACTCGGCCCACCTGCCACGCTCGTTTTTTTGGCCCAACCCGACGCAGGAAATCAATTACTGCAAAAACATATTTGGTAGCGGTTGACGCTCGGCCTTCGATCTATCTAGGTAGCATGGACTCCGGTGGGCAGTACATTTTCCCCAAACCATCGCCCCTGCTTATCACGTGGCAAGCATCGTCAGTGGCAACAGATGGTTAGTGGTGAGAGCGAGATCCCCGAATGCAGAGGGGTCATTGGTATCATCAGGAAACTGTACATCACGAGTGTATTTCGTCCCAGACGCCGTTTCCTTTCCGTAGAATTCTTTCATCCCGCCTACTGCTCCTTCTTGTCCGTGTATCCCATGCTGATCCGCGGAGCAAAGGCGTCCAAGTTGGCCTCACTGACGTCCCAGCCGGCCTCCTCTAGCGCCGCAAAATCCAGCTTCTGACCCGGGTCGACAGTTTCAATCTCGTCTACTGGGATGGCCCCAAGCAGCTTGCGACTGCCCGTCTTCGTGCCTAGTTGGCGATCACGCGCGATCAGGGTAGCGTAAAACCACGCCTCCAGAGTGTTGAGGTCGTTCATATCGTCGTGTGAGCGGTCGCCAAGCAACAGGATCTTGACGGTGGTGATCTCACGCTGTTCGCAGAGGCAGAGTACGAAGCCTGGCGTAACGGTCTTTGCCCCCTTCTCTGACTGGCCCTTGCACTTGAGCGTGACGTAGCGGATGCCGGCGCTCTTGACGTCCGCAGTCATGGCATCGGCATAGCTCTTGGCGAATCTGATATTCGCGACAACCTCCCCGCGGTGATTCTTGATAACGGGCGACCAAAAGAGAATGCCCTCGCAACTGGCGACCTGTGCAGGGGTCAGCACCTGCTTCGTCTGCGCATAGTGCTCGAACAGTATAGTGGCACGCTGCTGGTTGAGGGTAGCGAGCTGGACGCAGCGGACGCCGAGGTAGTTCATGCCGAGGTGGACGAAGACAAGAAGCGTCATGAGGGCAAAGACGGCCTCGCGGCCCTCGACGAAGCGCACCACGACGGACCCGATGAGCAGGCCGACGAGGCCGACGGCAGTCTCTTGGGACGCCTCCTTCGCGTTGAGCTCGCTGAGGTTGTTGCGGCGGGCAAAGTGCTTCGAGAGGGCGGCCTTGCTCGCACCGGCGGCGACGCCGCACATGGCGCCCAGGGCCTCTGAGAGGACGAGGGCGCCGACCTTGATCCAGGGGTCAAAGTAGGGGCTGAAGAGGTTGAGGAAGAAGGCGCTGTCGTTGAAGATATCAGCGAGGAAGCGGTATCTCTTGCACTCAGGCTCGATGACCAGACCGAAACGGTAGGCGAAGACGATGGTGGCGACGCGGGAGACGCCATCCTTGAGGATGGTCAGAAGGAGGGCGTACGTGGCGGACGAGTTTGGGTCGCCGACGCCAAGACCCTGCAGGATGGCACGATTGGAGAGGAGGCCGGTGATGGTGGAGAAGAAGGCCTGGAGGGAGTCGAAAGTCTGATAGCCCAGGTAGTCTGGGGTCACCGAGTCCGGGTAGCCAATTGGCAGGAACGCGTCGTAGAGAATCTGGCGCATGGTTACGAGGAAGCCCACAATGGTGCTTGTGGTGTTGGCGATGAGAGGGAGATGATGGTGGTGAGGCGCGTGAACTTGGGTTATTTGTTGAGATTCAAGCCTATGCAGCCACCGACGCGTGACTTTTCCGGATCCATCTCTTTCCTCAATTAGAAGGTCTCCATCATTTGTTCTTTCCATTCTGCGGCCTGGTGTTGGCTGAGGAGTATGGGGAAGGATGGGAAAGGACGACGGAGATGTGGCAGGATGATGAGAGAAGGTCCAGACAGAAAAGTGGGTCTCATATGGAGGTGAATCAGCAATGAATTTTATCACTACATCTACTGTACTACCAACAAATGTAACTTGTTTTATCTACCTATAATCCTTTGATATCGACTTACTTGTTTTTCATCCCATACTTTTGCATTCTCGCTGTCTACAGTCAGTGGTTTCTTTGCGGCATCCTACTGATAATAAAGGGGTGACACTCAGGTTCGGACTTGGCCTCTGACTCTGGCTGGAATCTCCTTGGGGGCGGTCCTGGGCCTGGGGGCGGTCCTGGGCCTGGGGGCGCCGGGAAACTCTCCTTGTGAATGCGGAGGGCTCTAGCGACGTCGGTCAGGTTGGTGACCCTCTCGACGCGGAGGGTCTCGACGATGAGGCTGAACTCGTGCCTCTCCTCGTCCTTGCGCCAGGGCGACGAGGCGGGCAGAAGGGCCGGGGGTGGCAGCCAGCGATCTCAAGGCACCTTTTCAGCTAGCTTCAGCGCCTGTCAGACTTCAAATAGAGTAACTTGAGACCTCTAGCTTTCTTAGAACTGCCCTTATTTTACGTTTGGCTGTTAGCATATTTACAAAATACACTCAGGCTCTCGTCCTATTACCCCGTTGCTGGCTAGTACAGTCAGGCGCAGGCAGTGTGACGGTAATAACAGTACTGCTATCTATTATGGGTAGAATTGAGGAAAGCAGAGAACTGCCAGAACTATGGGAATCTGACAGGTGTAGATGTTTCCCCATCACCCTTAACCTTTTATTTACAGTCCTGTAAAGTCTGTGTTCGTTGAGGCGTAATCTGTTACTGGTATATACACTCACGAGTCACTCATTCTCCCTTCTTATCACCAGCCCACCTGAGACTGACTCAAGACTCACCTTGTGCATCGAGGTGAGCGTAGCTGGGTATAATCCGTGTCTTAAAGCCGAGCTAGCCTTCAAGAAGGGCATTTTTGATACACTGTTGTCCCCAGTGTCTAGTTCCAAGTGGTATATAAATGGTTCAGCTGATAGGGAACACAATGTGAAAAGTTTTTCAGAAGTCTTGATATAAGCCGCCAAATGCAATAACAAAAGTCCCAAAGAGGTGGTGATACACACCACTTGAGTGAAGACTGTGCCTGATAGTTTGGCGCAAGAGTGGTAGGTTCTGTTTTACCAAGAGCTGGCCTGAGAAATTTTCCTGAAAATGAGTTCACAACATCAACGGATCTCAACCTGTGTGTCTTCCAGCCCATCGGAGATGAGTCAATGTTCTTTCTATAAAGAAAACACCCACCGGTCTGCGTTCTCTCCTGTGTTTTTCTTCCTCACAAACAACTCCGCTCAGTTCACCCTTTCCCATCACTAATAATTCCATTCCAATACTTACTCAATTCACTTCTTCACTTCCACTTGCGGCTGCCTCATCGACTGGCACTTTACATACAGAAATAAACCCTTCAGGAAAACCATTGCCTTTTTGCTTTCATCACCTACCACACCACACAACCATGACCTCCTTCGGCTTGTTCGACTCTCCTACTGCCAAGATGCAGAACAACTTACCATACACTATTGGCTTTAAATTAGTCAATGGCCTTCGAGTCCCTACTCCTCTCAGCGCTCGTCGGCAGAATCAACAGCATGATGCTCAAAGGTCGGACTCTTCTGATTTTTCAAGCCTCTTTCACTCTCCCACCGCCGAACTGCTGCGAGGCGGGGTCGTCCCAAATCACAGATTTGTGAATGGCTATCACGTTCCTAAGAAGATCAGCTGTCGCAACGCTAGGCCTCTCCCTTTCACAGAGGAAACCACTCTCTTTCACTCACCCACTGCGGCCATGGTCTCTGATGGAGTTTCGCCAAAACCCTCAGCCAGATACGTCAACAATCTCCGAATCCCAACTCGCATTGGTGGTAATAAACGCCAGCGTGCCAAAGGTCTTCATGACGCTCTCAGCTCAACCATCTCTGAGCCTCAGTCTCGAGCTCAGAGCTGGCTCTCTGACAATGAGCCCATCATCAGTTCCCCAACGGCTGCTTTCCTGCGAGGCCCCCAATACGACTTTCAGTTCCGAACCAATAACAGTCTTCGAATCCCTCATTCCATAAACCGCTGTCGACCAGCTACCGGGCTCGTTTGCAGCTGTGAGGTCGAAATGGGAGTCTGGAATACCAGTACCGAGGCCTCCAGCATCTACCAGAACCACTCTTTCGAAATAATGAGCAGCTCTATCAACCACCGCACACACCAGAGCTACCAAACAACAAGAGCAGCTCACATTCTCCACGCAGACCCGAACAATGTGGATGATAGCGATAGCAGAGCAGAGGCTAAGCAAGCCCAGCTCTGTGCATCTGTCGACACTGCGATCGGCCAACTCCACGACCCCTTCATCGGCGAGGACAGACAGATTCTTCGACAGATTCTCGGCTATCTGGATCAGCGCAGACATGACCTTGTTGCGCGCCGCATTAGTGTTGACTCGAATGCGCCACAGGTCAATGTTCCTGCATCTTGGCCAGAGGTGGCAAACCTTGCCTTTGAGGGGATTCGCACGGTCGACTACCCATATCTCCTTCGCGTCATGCAGGCCATTGATATACTCGCTTGCGGCATCTGGTATGCTGATCCCACAGACAAGGAGAACGTTCCTCCCAAATCTATTCATTGAGGCATAGGGGGGGCTAGACTGGATAGCAGGGGATTCGTGGGAGAGCGGGAAAACACAAGTCAGAGTGCTCGACAGTGAGCCAAACAAATGACAAGGGAACATACTTCACAATCAGAACAAAGACACAATGGGGTGTTATGGCGTTGTATATTTGGCCAGCATGGAGGTCTTGAGGGCGTTCGAGCAAAGCGCGATTGAATAATACCCCCGAGGGAGGAAACTAGGCATAATTCCTTAGACACATACATACCTTGGGACTATCTCGCGAATGACACAACTGTTTGCAACAAGCTTGACCACTCGCTATAGATAAATGTGATGCGGCAAATACATGTATAGATAAGGACCGAGGGAAGTGAATGATATGAAGCTGGAATTAGCAAGTCACTAGGCATTCAATGGTTCTTCCAAAATGGCAAGTGCAGACTATCTAACATACAGTTCGCTCCAATGTGCGTGCGTGCTTTTTTGGCAGCCGTTGTGGAGAGAGAACGTCTCTTCGCCCAGGGACCAAGCGCCAGACCCCTGAAGACCCCGCACTAATACTGTTCGGGCAAAGATCGGCTGCCAAACCAAATTGGCTGTTATTGTTGTTTTGAGGGAAGGAGCTTCACAACCCCGCCAGGGTCGTCCCGTCCTTCCTATCTAGCTTCACCCAAATCACCACAACACAACATTCCTGTTCGCTGAGAATCGGGCGTTTTGTGCTGCACCACAGCTTCGTAAATCCGCCTTGTCTCTACTTAGCAACTTCCATCAGTAAGTTTGCCCAAATTGGCCGGTGGATATGCCTCTTATCTTTGCGTCTGGGTTGCCCCTCATTGAATCCTACTGACCGCCTCCTCCAACAGGCCGCAATCTCGATCGCAAGATGGCTGACAAGAAAGTCTACCGCGCCAGCACCACGGCGCCCGTCAACATCGCTGTTGTCAAGTACGGTGTTTCCAATACCTCGTGAAATTACTACATCACTGACGACTACAGGTATTGGGGCAAGCGCGACCCGAAGCTCAACCTCCCCACCAACAGCTCCCTCTCCGTCACCCTCTCCCAGGCCGACCTGCGAACCCTGACGACTGCTTCCTGCTCGGCCTCCTACCCCGAAGGAGACAGCCTCATCCTCAATGGCGAAGCCTCTGATATCTCTGGGGCCCGCACACAAGCATGCTTTCGCGAGTTGCGCACCCGCCGTGCCGCCCTCGAGGAGAAGGACTCGTCCCTGCCGAAGCTGTCCGCGATGCCCCTGAAGATCGTCACCGAGAACAACTTCCCCACTGCCGCAGGTCTCGCCTCCTCTGCTGCCGGCTTTGCCGCTCTTGTGCGTGCCATTGCCGACCTCTACGAGCTCCCTGACTCGCCGTCCGAGCTGTCCCTTATCGCCAGGCAGGGCTCGGGCTCGGCGTGCCGCAGCTTGTTCGGCGGATACGTTGCGTGGAGGATGGGTGACAAAGTCGATGGCACGGACTCCAAGGCTGACCTCGTCGCCGAGGCGTCTCACTGGCCCAACATGCGTGCCCTGATTCTGGTCGTCAGCGCGGCCAAGAAAGGGGTCTCATCAACATCGGGCATGCAGCAGACTGTCGCGACCTCAGGCCTGTTCAAGCAGCGCGTTGCAGAGGTGGTGCCGAAGCACATGGCCGAGATGGAGGAGGCCATCGCCAAGCGCGACTTTGCGCAGTTCGCCGAGGTCACGATGAAGGACTCCAACTCGTTCCACTCTTCGTGCTCCGACACGTACCCTCCCATCTTCTACATGAACGATGTCTCGCGCGCCGCCATCCGCGCCGTGGAGCAGATCAACGCCGCTGCCGGCAAGACTGTCGCTGCCTACACGTTCGACGCTGGCCCGAACGCTGTCATCTACTACCTCGAGGAGGACGCTGCCGCCGTTGTCGGTGCCTTCTCTCCTATTCTGGCTTCCGTGAGCGGTTGGAAGGATGGCGTCGAGAGCCTCAAGTCCTCCGTCACGCTCGAAGAGACTGTTGCCGGGATTCTGAAGAGCGGCGTCAGCCGTGTCATCCAGACTGGTGTTGGCGAGGGCCCGATCAAGTCGGATATCTACCTCGTTGGAGAGAATGGCGAGACGGTCAAGCGATAAGCTACCTGCTGCCACTGTAGAGTGCACCTTCAAGCCAAAACATGATCAAAGTTTGTCTAAAGCTTCAGCTGCATATATAGAGGCTCCTAATTTAAAATTAGAATAAAGCAATGTCTGTCTTTTTCTTTTTGGTATTTTAAGAGTCAAGCTGGCGCAAACGCCACGAAATTCAAAAACAAATATACGGCTATCTTGGTTGCAGGCCACGTTGCCCGTCAAGAGACGCATTCTGTTTCTTGGTTTTGCGTGGTTGGTGGAAGCCGTGACGAAGGATCTGAAAGTTTCCCGAACGCAGCCAATGGATATAAGGTGGTGTGTGAAGTCCGAGATAGCCAATCATCGAAATGTCAGCATGTCCGAGATTGAAGGATACAAGCTCACAGGCTTCGCCAAGTCTGTAGGGCACAGGGGCATGCTCAGATGTCAGCACTCTGTGGAGCGGATGCGCAGCATCTGTGGCTTACCTACGTCAACGTATGTAGCTCATGTTGTCAGGAACTGAAAGAAATGCAATGAAGATCCACGTCACGCAATAGGATGAAAGTTTGAGGTACTAAATATGAGATGATATGTATCTAATGATAATCTAAAAGTTCTCGGCGTCTGCCTCGGCGTCTGAGCGTCTGGTGAGAGACCACATGGAGGTGTTGTCGCGGGAAGTACTACCTCGTCCCTTCCAGACACGTATATCTGCGATGGCCGAATGCGAAGCTGCAGCTAACCGCCGCGCGGCAAAATCGTGGCTGGTAGTATTGTTCAGCTCTCCGATTTCCCAGTAGTTCAGGTCTTGGGCAAAGGAATGTCAGCGCTAAGTTCTGACAGGCGCCGCCCAACAATCCTAGTGCTACTAGGCAGGCGTCCAAAATATGCAGGTATATGAAGAGCTTCTCCCTTGACCGCCCGACATCGATAGCATTTTCAGTCGTCCTTTATCACTATTCTCTAAGGCAGGTGATTCAACTGATTTCCCCGCGATCATTCGGTGCTTAATCATTCAGTGCTTAAGCGCAGACCAGCTCGCCTACAATGGATGAAGGAATCGGGAATATGGCGGGCAACGGCACCGCCCAAACCGGGGGCATCTTATCTTTTCTCATCGGGGATATGCAAAAGTCGTCTCTTTTCCTCACCGTCGTGATGCTGCTGGCTTCCGCAATGTTGTTGCACAAATTCTCTTCGCCCGAGATGGACGAACGAGAGCCACCGCCGATGAAGCCCAGGATTCCAATCATTGGGCATCTCCTAGGGATGATTTGGCACCAGTCTGGCTACTTCAAGACGTTGGAGTAAGTCTTGCCCATTGAACATGACGGCTATCCCTCAGCGGCGTTGACATCCGCATAGGAAACAAAACATGGCGATCGCCACTCTGCCGATCTTGAACGGCAAACTCTACGGCATCTGGGACCCGACGCTGGTTCAAGCCGTCTTCCGAAATCGGGACCTTTCCTTCGAACCGTTTGCCGTAGAGTTCGCGCAGCGAGAGCTCGGCTTCGGCAACGCGATCCTGAAGACCGTCCAGGAAAGCACTCTGGTGCCCGACTTCTTCGAGGGCATCCACCAATCCATGGCCGCGGACAACCTGCACCGGATGAACGCCAACGCGCTCGCATACGTTTCTGACGCTTTGGATGATGTCTGCAAGGGTTCTGAAGCGTACGAGTCAACGAGCCTCTTCGCCTGGGTGCGGGACTTGATGACCATGGCCACAGCGGAAGCCCTCTACGGCCCCCATAACCCGCTGAGAAAGGACGCGAGCTTGATGGAGGACATATGGTAAGCACTTTCCACCACGCCATTGTCCTTGTCAGACGGCGTCTTATGCGTGCACAGGACCTTTGACGCAGACCTGCCGGTCTTGATGCTCGGAATCGTGCCGTCCATCACGGCGAAAAAATGCTACAACGCAAGGAAACGCCTCCAGGCCGCGCTTGCCGATTATTACAGTAACAACAGAGATTACCATGAGGACGCATCGCAAATCGTCAAGAACCGCGCCGCGGTCCTACGGAAGCACGGCATCTCAGGGGAGGACATTGGCGTTTTTGAGGTTGCTTTGACCCACGTGGCGACGTCTAACACGATCCCGACATTATTCTGGTTCATGGCATACATCTTCAGCCGCCCTGAGCTGGTGAAACGCCTGAGAGATGAGGTGCTGCCGGTGATTCAGCACAGCGGCAGTGGCGACGTCACCATTGACATTGGGACACTTGACGAACGGTGTCCGCTACTGGTCAGCTGCTACCGTGAATCCATCCGGATGTCCAGCAAGGGCATGGGCAACCGAAAGGTCATGGAAGATACGACCGTCACAGATAGCAATGGCCGGTCATATCTCCTGAAGAAGGGCTGTAACGTGCAAATGTCATCGCAGGTCATGCACCGTCTTGAGAAGTCATGGGGCCCAGACAGCTCGAGCTTTGTGCCGGAGAGGTTCATCGCGAACAGCAGCAAGGCATACGCGGAATCAGAAAAGATCAAGAGGGCATCGTTCATTCCGTTCGGCGGTGGGCGGCACCTGTGCCCGGGGCGCAACTTCGCGTTTGCGGAGAACCTTGGATTTGTGGCGTCGTTGTTGGCGGGTTTCGAAGTCTTGACCCTGGACGAGAATATGGAGCAGACGGACAGAGTTCCCGAACAAGCGTCCTGCTCAATGACCAGTGCTGCTGTGAAGCCTGTGGACAATGGCGCGGGATACGGGGTTCGCATTCGAAAACGCGAAGGATGGGAGAATGTGAAGTGGAGATATATTAGCTGAAAGTCTGCGTAGGTAGCGAACACTATTTACTGGTATGCCGAAGGCGGCCAGACACCATATATTTGAAGACCAGAAAAAGAAGAAGAAAAGAAGCAGCCTCGGATCAGCGTTGAATGACGCTGCAAGGCTGGAGACGCCCAGTATCCATAAGGTGACAGGCTCAGACGCAACAAACAGTACTTAGCGGGAGCCACATTTGGCTCGTCACAGGTTTACTCTCCGAAACCAGGATCGCAGGACTGCGAGCGTGGCTAGTATGAGCGAACACAATACCTGCTGCCGCGGACCTTAGTGTAATGATGCGTGAATCAAGCTTGGCGGAGAGAATAGTGTGGCTATGTCATGGAGCATGGAGCTGTAGCTGCTCAAAAAACCTGCCCAATTTGAGCTGGGGCAGCTGCTTAGTGACGGCCGTAACACGTGACAGTCGCTGCTATTGACGTCATATGTAGCACGAATCCCTGCGGCAGGAAAGCTCTCGGCAGGCACGAATGCCAATGTCTACCTGTTGCTGTTCATGATAAGTGGTTTTAAAGAAAATGATGGATGTTTCCGTCTCTATCAACTACATAATAAACCTTAAAACAAAAAAATACGACTCAGTTGCAGTAACCGAACCTCGAAATGAGCTACGCGTTCCGTCGCGTATGCCTGCAACTGCCTGCCAGCTTCAGCCCTAAGCATGGTCCTGTGCGTCAAGCTTTCCGCCCAGTCGGACTCGGCATCGGTACCCAGGTCCCGGGAAGAGGACGCGCGTTCCATCTTTCTGCAAAACGGCGGGACGACATCGAAGATGCCAAGGCCAAGAAGGCGAGCCAACGCGACGTGGACAAGGAGGAGGAGAAGTTCGAACGGGATGAGCTGATTGCCCTGAGGAAACAAGAGGAGAGGCCATGGCACCGAGCCGGTGACGAGGTCGAGCAGCGTGAATCGTCCAAGGACCCTACCAACGGTGACAAGACACGAGGTATGTAGGACACCCTGCTGCACCGGCGAAACCAAATCTGAAGCGTGACCGGATGACCCTTGTACTCACTTTTACACAGGACGCCTACTCACGACACCAACAAGGTTATTGAAGCTCATCCTGCCGCTGCCTTTCCATGCAGAGCAATCGCGAATTAACCAGACGCCCAAGCAAGATGAAGAAAGGGCCGACATTGCCCCCCTCGCTCTGCTTGTTCACCCCCAGCAGCCTCTTTCCTACCTCGAACGGCTGCTGCAGGCCGAAATCCCCCCTATCGACGATGGCCGCCGAGAACGGATCCCGAAGATATACTTCCGAGCAGAGGCCGATTACCAAGAGTCCAAGCCGGACAGGCGCTCATCGCAGAAGCAGGAGGGTAATGTTGCCTCGTACTCTGGTCTCGGCCACGAGGGCCCCAAGAGGGATCGCGACGACACGAACTGGGTACGATGGAGCGGCAGCACCGAGGTTGGTGACTTCATCAGGGACGCCGCTCGTGGCCGGGAGTTCTCGATCGGAATAGAAGGGTACGACAAGGAGCTGCGCGTAGCGGTGCCGAGCTTCAACGACAGAACATACTACATGCGCATCCGATTACGCAGGATGTCTCGCCGCGTTGAAGAACTGGCCAAGATCAAACAAGAATGCGACTACCTCGCGCATCGCGGAGCGCATCGCCTCGCCCAGGGCGGGTTTGCCCTGTTGTCGGGCTGGTGGGGAGTGGTGTACTATGTCACGTTCCATACCGACTTCGGCTGGGATCTCGTCGAGCCGGTGACGTACCTCGCCGGACTGACGACCATCATGGGAGGCTACCTCTGGTTTCTGTATATCAGCAAGGACCTCAGCTACAAGGCAGCGCTGAACATCACCGTCTCAAAACGGCAGTCGGCGCTTTACCACGAGCGAGGATTCGACCAGGCGGCATGGGACGCTCTCGTGCACGAGGCTAACTCGCTGCGCCGCGAGATTAGATTTGTAGCGACCGAGTACGACGTCGACTGGAACGAGACCAAGGACCTTGGTGGCGAGGAGGTCCAAGAAGTACTCGACAAGGAGAAGAAGGGATCGAGACGTAGAGGCGAAGATGGCGACGACGGCGAAGCTGAGGAAGAAGAACGCGTAGAGCACAAGCGCAAGGACGACAAGAAGACGCCGCAGAAATCAGAGGAGAGCGCCGACAGAAACAAGGCGTCATAGCGCTCTGCCGCATCCATTTCTTAATCCGATAATCTGTGTATCATAGTATCTGCATTCCGGGGCGTCGGAGAAACGAGCATACCCTGGAGAGTACACATAGCGAAAGAGCGATCAATTTCAACGTCATTAGCTTTGCAATTGACCAGAACACATGGGCTTGTTACCTACCTAGACCATACAATTTCCGACCGTCATCAACAGACCACCTAGTCATCTGAACGGACTATTTACGTAGAGCCTGTCCGGTATGCGCCGGAGAGATGCGGCAGCATGCCACCATAGGTGCGTACCTAGGTAGGTAGGTAGGTAGGCAGGCAGGCCAAGTTAGCTCCAGCGAGGACCCTGTTCCAGGTGGGGAGCTTTGGCCTCCCTCGTGCGCCAAACACCACACCACACCACCCCGCCCTGCCGCCGACGCCAAACGGGACAGCTTCACCCCACTTGATTGACGCATCATCATGCCACCACCCAACCAACAGGTCCCCGTTTGTCAGAATCTCGCTACCTAGCATATGGCTCGTCACTGAATGGCTGCCCGGTTCTTCCAGAAGGGGCACTAGAAGCTGTCACCAGATCTGCCGAGACCTCTGCACCAACCCTGGGCGCATCTCGACGCCGTCCGACGACCGGGTACAAAAGACTGGCTGCTCGAGATCACCCTGAAAGGAGCTGATCTACCCCGCCATCCTCACCATCCAGGCTTATCCCCGAGCCCCGAGCAATCACGAGCCAGAAAACCCTCAAGTGGATGTTGACAACCCACCTTGGCTCGTCTCTTTGCCCTCCCTCCCTCCTTGCTGTGTCCTAGGTACCCTCCATCTTCTTCCACCCCCCTCCCCTACCTAGGTACTCTCCACAAGCAGATCGAGCTTGTCGCTAGAGGCTGCTGCGGCAGATCCACAGCGATGCCTCCGCAGATCATCCACCTGCCAGATGGGCAAAAGTTCACCGTTACACCAGTCTTCGCAGGCCTCTTTTTCAAGTCGCACGACCTGAACACGCACAATAATCCCTTCCCTGTCGGCTGGACCGTCGTTTTGAACACCGAGGATGAAGAGCACGAGTTTAACAATGTTAACGGCCATCGGAGCGAGGAGGACTCCGCACAAGCTCGTCACATACACGGCTTCAGGCAACCCACGCTGCAGAACGACAACCTGTTCATCTCATCGATATCGCAGCCCTCTAGCACCGAGTTCAAGCCCGCAGCAAGCCCGACCCGTCAGATCGCCATGATGCTTTGGGTCACGCTCTACTGGTACTTCCACCAAGCCCAGCCGTCGCCCTACCTTACGACCGACGCATCCCGACTCACCCCCGAGGAAGCGCGACCCAAGGGCGAATGGCGCATCAACATCAAGCGCGATGGTGTCCTCCGCGGCAGGAACTTGATGCCGAAGCTGGAGCGCATGGGCCTGCTCTCATCGATGGACTCTGCCGTGGGGACAAACCTCAAGGATGACAGCGAGGAATGGTCGCAGATGTTTGTCTCGCGTCGCACGTTCTGGCAGATCCCGGGGCGACTGTTCCTGTTCACCCTGCAGCGAACAAGCGCCGCATCATCCTATATCGAGTCTCCGGCCGGCAGCCGCCCGGTTTCGCCAGCTCGCACCGAATCACTCAACTCACGGCATCATACACCCATCCACTCCCCCCATCAGTCCACGGGGGGGGCTCACCTTGAGGCCGACATACCGGGAGGTTCGCCACCAATGCCCATGGTCACAACGCCAAAATTTCCCATTGGGCCGTTCTACTCAAGCTCCCATCTCCCGACGTACTATCCGCCGGCACCGTTGATGTACACCATGACGAACGGCGCCCGGCACCCCGTACGTCGAAAGCCAGGTCGTATGGGCGAAGTCTTTTACTCCCGTTTCGTGCCGAGCGTGGGGCAGTATCTGTCTTTCCGGATCGCGTCTCTTGCGCCGGAACCCGTTCCCTATCTCGGCCCCGTGGGGCCGAAGCCCGCCGAGAACAGCCACCTGACAACGCTCTCCGACACGGCCCTGCTACAGTCCTGGATGTCGAACCCGCGCGTCCAGAAGTTCTGGGGAGGCTACGTGCCAGACTTCCTGAGCAACGCCCTCGGCTCGAAGCACTCTTTTCCCGTCATTGGTATGTGGGACGGGGTGCCGTTTGGGTATTTCGAGATCTACTGGGTCAAGGAGGATATCCTCGGCCAGAAGCTGGGCAGCGACGCCGGGGACTACGACCGCGGCCTCCACGTCTTTGTCGGGGAGGAGTGGGCCCGGGGCCGGGTGCCGGCGTGGCTGTCCAGCCTGGTGCACTGGTGTCTGACGGACGACTACCGTACGATGCACGTCTGTCTGGAGCCGCGGATAGACAACCTGAGGTGAATAGTTCCATCCACGAATCAACTCATCGGCCCAAGAACGAGCTGACTGTGAAGCTGTAGATTTCACGAACATTTACAAAAGGCCGGTTTTGCCAGGGAGCGAGAAGTTGCCTTCTCCCACAAGCAGTCTTACTTGATGAAGCTGAACAGAGATGCGTGGGAGGGCCCAGCCTTGTGACAGGGACGAGGGTCAAGAATGATGTAGAATCTGGCTCGACGGGGGTGCAAAGCAGAAACAGATGCGAGGTGTAATACTGGCTAATACACCCGTGGGGATGGATGCATGCGTGCAACAGGAGAATACCCGATAGCTGCCTTTTTTTCGGAGGTTCTAATGCAAATCGTAGAGGAAACTGGCATCGCATCCCCCTTGAGAATTCTCTGGCTGCGGTTTCTGCCGCATAAAACCCGATGCTGGACTGATCGACACTGACTCGGGAGTGGCTATCACGAGTCGGACGGCCAGCCGACGACGTCACAGTGCAGTCCGTGTCGCGTGGGCCCAGCGCCGGCCCTTCCTAGCAGCAGAAGCTTCTGTGGGTCGTGCGCCGGCTTATCTCACTCACACAGGCCGTTGGGCCCCTAGAAAGCCAGGCCCACCTGCTTATCGCTCCCGCTGAGACACGGTTTATTATCTCGTGACCGACGCCCGTAATGCCGAAACCATAGGGGCACGGGGGCGGCAGCAAACAAGCGCTCCAAACCTAGACCTCGAAACAAACCTACCGCCCTCCTGTCAGCCTCGTGAACAAGATCGGACGCCCATCCGCCCAGCTTCTCCCCTCTGCTCGATGGCCTTCTTCTTCCTGGAATCGAGAACCGCGCTGTAGTGGACCATGACCGGTCGTTCGCCTTCGTCTTCCGGTTTCCTCCCCATGCCCGGGTCGCCCTCGTCGTCGTGGGCGCTGTACCGCGCCCGCCTGTCCGCTCTCTTCCGACATGCCGATACGCAGGTCGTCGTGGCCTTTTGGCTGCTCGGTACGCCCCTGTGCAAATTTTCCCCTGGAGAGAGGTAGGAAGGGCGGAAGAGGCTGGACTAACGTGAACCCCGAACAGGCCTCATCAACAACGTCCTCTACGTGATCATCCTATCCGCTGCCCAGGACCTCGTCGGCTCCTCGGTCCCAAAGGGCGTCGTCCTCCTCGCCGATATTCTCCCTTCCTTCTTCACGAAGCTCATCGCCCCCTACTTCATCCACCGCGTGCCCTACCCGGTCCGGGTCATGGTCCTCATCGGCCTGTCGTGCTCCGGCATGCTGCTCATCGCCCTCACGCCGCCCAGCAAGTCTGTCGCCTTCAAGATGATCGGCGTCGTCGTCGCCAGCCTCAGCTCCGGCGGCGGCGAGCTCAGCTTCCTCGGGCTGACGCACTACTACGGCCCCGTGAGCCTCGCGGGCTGGGGCAGCGGGACGGGGGCGGCCGGGCTGGTCGGCGCGGGCATGTACGTCGTCATGACGGACTGGTGGGGGATCAGCGTGCGCAACAGCCTGCTGCTGTCGGCGTGCCTGCCGTCCGTCATGTTTGTCAGCTTCTTCATCATACTGCCGATGGGCCCCCTGCGCGCCGGCCGTAAGGAGTACGAGGCGTTGCCGGAGCGGGACACGGACGACGAGGACGCGGGGGAGCTGCCGCGCGACGCCGCCGCCGCCTCTGCGCTGCTCGCTCCGGGTCCCTCGGTGGCGTCGACGGCGTACTCGGCGCAGCAGCAGCAGCAGCACCACCACCGCCGCCGCCGCGCGGGCGAGCACAGCTTCGAGGCCAACCTCAAAAGGGCCAAGGCGCTCTTCTTCCCGTACATGCTGCCGCTGCTGCTGGTGTACGTGGCCGAGTACACGATCAACCAGGGGGTGGCGCCGACGCTGCTCTTCCCGCTGGGGTCGTCGCCGTTCAAGGAATTCCGCGAGTTCTACCCGATGTACGGGTTCCTGTACCAGCTGGGCGTCTTCATCTCGCGGTCGTCGACGCCCTTCTTCCGCATCCACCGGCTGTACCTGCCGTCGCTCCTGCAGGTGGGCAACCTGGGCCTGCTGACGGCGCAGGCCATGCTGGACTTCATCCCGTCCGTGTACGTGGTGTTCGCCATCATGTTCTGGGAGGGCCTGCTGGGGGGCGCGGTCTACGTCAATACGTTTGCGGAGATCATGGAGCGGGTGCCGAGCGAGGACAGGGAGTTCAGCCTCAGCGCGACGAGCGTCAGCGACAGCGGGGGCGTCTGCATCGCCGGGTTCTTGGGCATCGTCATGGAGGTGCAGCTGTGCAACTGGCAGGTGGCACGGGGACGGGACTGGTGCCGCAAGATCAAGGTCGGGTGAGGGCAGAATAATACAAAAAAAAACACATGCAGACGTTGACGTTTGTTCCCCGGGCTCTCGATTACGTGCCAATGCGTGGCTGACGGAGGGTTTATGCTACCTTGTTTGTGGGAGAGGTTGTCGGATACCTCGACGAAGCTCGCCGGCACGGCGTGTGGCTCGCTGCTTCCCACGACGGCGACGATGCATCGATGCCGGCCAGAAACAAGGCGGACGAGGGAACCTCGACGTGCTTCGCTGCTTGGGTCTGTCGGTGGAAGAGCGAGCCGAGCCGAGCAGGTGCGGGTGTAATGGAAGTATCCCGAGCGGCGACGACGCCAAGGTGGTGAAGAAACACAATGAGACCAGTTCGACGTCACAGGTAGCCCACTCGGGAGCCAGAGATAGCATAGAACAGTACCTCGGGATGGGATGGCAAGAGAGCGAAGAACGGCGTCTGCAGGGTCCCACAGTATTGGGAGCATGAGCGGATCCGGGCCGCGATTGTCCTGTGTGTCACTTCACTATACGACGGACTCGGCTCAGGAACAGCTGACACAACACGCGATCTCGGCGACTCCCTTGTTTCGACCCGATAAGCCGCCATCCGACGAGACCGCCATTCGTCCGTTTCCCTCTCATCGGACATAAGCGTGCTATGAGAAGTTAAATAAATAAAAATGCCTTGCCAAAAACTTGCCAAAAACAAGCCCATTTAAATTTCCCGCCAAATTGCTTTTGCATGTGCCTATTGTCCAGGGGGGGGGACCGGCAGGATGTTCAAGCCAGTAGCGGCGTTCAACCTTTCCAACGGCGCCGCTGCACTGGCCGCCGGGCGGCCTCGAGCCGTTACCAAGCTGCAGGATTGACGTTGCAAGACGGAGGCATTCCGGTGCCTTTTGTCTCCCCCCCTTTACCTTTTCCCTATCTTTTCAGGGTTTGCCATCTTTGTCGTCATGTTCCAGCGGTCAGCGGTGTGACAGGCTGTCCACGATATGACCCCCCCAATCTGTGAAATTTTTATTGCCTCACCTCACGTTGCTTGGCCCCTGTTCAGTTGTCTGTTTGTTTGCCTCGTCTTGGCTCTCCGTCACCGCATAACTTGAGTAGGTAGGTAGGTAGGTACGCAAGGGAACAGAACAACATGCAGGCAACGCCGTTGTTTCTTGACTCATTAGCCCGTTTGGCTCCTGAGGGTACCTACCTAGGTAGTTTATTTAGATGGACTGATTTGTTTGCTGTCCCGTTTCACGCTCGCCCAGCCTGCAATAAAGATCTCTCCCATCTCTTGGCGCCAGGTCTGCTCTTCATGAGTTCGACCCATATTGACTCTCTCCTTAAACACCTCAGGCCACACCTACATGGACCTTACTTCACGTACCTACCTGCCTATTTCATCGCTACCTCACTGCCGCTATCTTCACCCGCACTTCACTTCATTCTGAGTTTCACCTCGACCTGATAAGTGTTGCCGCTTGCCCCTACACCTCCCTGCCCGTGTCCACTTCCCGCCTGCTCCTGCGCTCTCGCCTCAACCTGTTGCCTTGTTCGGCTTTGATAAAAAGGCAAAAAAGTACCTACACTAATACCACTGTTCCATCGCCTCGTCTACCCTTTCCACCTTGAACATATCACCATCTTCCTCTCTTCTGCGAATTGCTGCTCTTCTATTGTTCTTTCCGTCTCGAACTACATCCCCAGCCTTTTCTCGTTTGCTCTCGCCATCTCCATCATGCGAACGAATCCGCCCCAGATGTTATCTCCAAGCCACTACATCCATCAGAGATATCACCACAGCTCGTTTCTCGCCCCTTCGGGTCCTCCAACAAAAGCGGATTGCCAACTTCTCGACGCCGGATTGGCTTCCCTGGATCTCGCCGACGCTACGCCCTCGCCCGCCTTCCATCTCTTCTCTTCGCTGCCCCCCGAGCTCCGCCTCAAGATATGGCGTCTCGCCGCCCCCAAACCAGCAGTCGTTGAGCGCGCCATGAACAACCACACCATGGCCTACGGTCTGCGCCGCCGCGTCCCCGCCCTCTTGCAAGTATGTCACGAGTCCCGCGCCGAGCTGCTGTACCAGCCCGACGGCCCCCGCGGCTCTCGGAACGGCCAGTTTCAGCTCCTGCATCTTTCCCGCGAGCACAAGGAGGAGGGCAAGGGCGTCTACATAAATTGCAGGGACGACACGCTGCTGGTCTGCCGAGGTGGGTGGTTCCCTTTTACAAACCCTTCGGCCGCCCTTCTGCTCTACCATAACTAACAAAGAGCTCCCAGCACCTCAGTATGCAATCATGCCGGACGCCGCCAACTTCGCCAACGTCCAGCACCTCGCCATGGAATGGGGCTTGCGCCCCTGCTGGGTCCAGCACCACTGCCACGAAGGCGCGCGCTTCGTGCGCCAGTTCCCGCAGCTCCGCACCCTGACCCTGCTCGTCAGCTTCAAGATCTACAACGAGCTGCCGCTGGGCGAGTCGGGCAGCAAGCACCGCGAGCAGACGCAGAAGCGCCGCGCCCTGCGCGAGATCAAGGCCTGGGTGCTCGAGGGCCTGGCCCAGGACCGCGACGGGCAGGCCGCCGGGGGCGCCGGGGGCGCGGCCGGCGCGCGGCCGTCGCCCGAGGTGCGCGTCGTGCCCAAGACGAAGTTCTGGACGGCATCCGCGACGGTTTAGGGCCCCGTCACGCTGTCGCCGGTGCGCAGATGGCCCGTCACGGCCATCCTGATCAGGGGGCATGCGAAGGCGGGGCAGGTGAAGAGGGATATGTACCGTTCCGGTTTCCTCTACCATGTCGACCCGCACGGCGGGCGCCAACCGGGCGGGGATTTCTTCTATCCCTAAGCATGAGCCCGTTGGGCGGAAGATGAGAAGACGGGTTGGAGGTCCCCGAGATGACGGCGACGACTTGCGGAGCGGCAGGAGAAACGAAAAGCGACCATGATGCGGAAAACGGGCGGCATCGACCAATCATGGGGGTTGCTCTTTTTATTTTTGTGCCTTCTTCCTTCTTTTTTTTCTTTCTTTTTCTCATCTCTAGGCATCATGGCATCGCGAGGGGCATTGAGGAACTCCGGCACTTGCATTTACACTTCGGATATGGCACATAGCTTGGAGGGGGGAGTTTGATACCAGGGGATAATCTGAACGGAACGGCGACTTTCACCTTCTAGCATTGCGAATAGAGACATCATCACTCAATTTTTGCGGCATAATGACAACGGGATTGGCCGACTTTCGGTACCGATGCGGCCGGTCCATGGTGCTAACAAAAGTGACTATGCTCCGAGGCCCGTTGGGTTGGCGAGCACGCGGGAATCCAAACCTGTTTCGGACGGGATCGGTCGGTCTTTTCTCGCCATTGCCCAGGCTGTTCAACCGCTGCGACTTTTTCGCAAATGAAAATTCCCGAAATCGTGATGTGCCGAATCTCATGTTCTTGTGCCGCTGCTTTTGTGATGGCGCCCGTGGCATCCTTCCTGCCTTGTACCGGTGAATGGGACAGCTCATTAGACGCCGGGGCCCCGTGAGCTCGGACTTGTGGTTCATTGACCGGCATGGAGGAATTGATGGGAATCTCGGAACATGTGAATAAGAAGAGCGAAATTACGAATTTCGATATAATTTGATGGTCTTCAAGCACACGGTTACTATCCCCTGCGCCTAGAAATTCGGCAACGGCTTCTAGAACACCGCGCAGAACGTCTAGCGGCTTCTCCTGAAGAGAGCACCGCAACCTGATTGGATCAACACCGAACAGAATGACATTTTTTGGAAGTCGTATCGGATCGGAGGCTGAAAGGGAGCACAAACGCGGCTGGTGATGCACCTATGACGCACCCCCCCCCTCCAGACCCCGGATCGTGTTTGTGTCGTCACCACCAAGCCCAGTTGTCCGACCTCACTGCAACCTCTACCTCGACCAATGCTGCTGATTTGATCACCAACACCGAGCCAATCCCACTAGCGGTCCTTTTGGAGAATACGCAATTGAAAGAAGCGAGCTCCGGAACACCGAGTTGACACCAGCATCACCACGAGTCTGGGAGACTTGCACCCGTCAGCTTCAGACACAGCGGAACCATTCACATATGCAAATACGCACAACATAATACCTCGAAACCCGATAGGAACATGGCGTCCCCGCGATCCCTCGCCGTCCGCCGCCTCGCCCTCGCCCGTCTCCTCCCCCGAACCGCTGCGTCTCCCGCGGCGCGGCAGGTGAGGTGGGTCACGCAGAAGCCCGAAGACGGCGACCTCGGCGGCCCGGGCGGCCAGGAGGCCGTGCCGCCCAACAGCGGAATCTCGCAGAGCTGGTGAGTCTTCTTTTGGGACAGCACCGACGCATATTCCACCCAGGTTCCTATCTTTCACTCGACGAAATGTTTTCTCCCCCTCCCCAAGGGAATCGCTGATTATTCTTCTCCGTTTTTTTTGGGGGGGGGGGGGGGGGGGGGGGGCAGGCCGACGTTGGCAGCGATCGCGGCCGCGGGACTGGGCGTGGGGGGCTATCTCATCCACCTGACGGGCAAGTCCAAGGGGCAGGGCGAGTTCAGGGTCAAGGGGGATCTTGATAAGCTGGCCGAGAGTGCCACAGCAAGGAAGTGAGGGACCTGTCTCTGTGGTCCCCGTGAGGGAGGCAAGATGGGGATATTTTGGATAGAGAGGGTGGGTAAAGAGGAGGTGCGGAAGTAAAGACACGTACTATTATCCCAATCCGAACGCCGCATAATCTCAATGGTAGTCCAGAAACTGGTAAAAGGAGGGAGAAAATTTTTCTCGTCTCAAATTGTCCACACTCTGCAAACAACTAGTTACTCTCCCATCTCCGTAATTATTACCACTATGAACCTCGGTGTTTCTATTCAGTGTCAACCTATACTGACCGAGCACAAACCCCCGGATCACAACGACAGTGTTCCCGAGAGTCCTATGGTACGATTGTATAATCAGAGGTAAACAAACGTAGAGTGAACCAAAGACGTGGTATTTGTCACTAAACCCCCTACCTACAAGACTTAGCTGTTATATGGACAGATACACCTTTCTAGCCCTATTAATTTGGCTTGGTCTGAGGCTATACGTTTGGCCTATCCTTTTATAATTGAGGTCTAGGTATCTAGTCTTTGGTTTCCTTACTTAAAGTGATGCTGAGTTATTGGTTTGTTGTACGGTCATGTGATGTCGTTAGTCCAACACTCGGGAACTCTCCCTCATTCCATGATGGCCTTCCAGATGCCCGGTACAACCAATTTGTAATCTTAGAGCTGTATCGCCACTTAAACTGCCAGGATTCGTGTAGTTTCATGTATCGCCACGACTGTTCGACAGCTTTCTAGATCCTCACAAAATCAAAGAGGTAGTAGCATATGCTAAAGTGGGGATAAATAGTCAGCGTAACGTGGTCTTTGTTGTTCGTAAAGAAGCGTGAAAGCCGTTAAATGCTGTCCACTTCAAAGTTAAGACACCTCCTGCTGCAGTACGTGCTGGAGTTATTAGCAATAGCTAGTAGTGCCTGGCATAACAGTTGCCTGCTTTACAACTACATACCTCGAGACTATTGCAGGATGCAGTATCCAATCATTAATACACCAGTAACTAGAGCGAATTAAGCTTTTCGAGAAGGGTTTAGCACAATCTTATACATTACAAACTTACAAGACAAGTCTGCACAACCGAGCGCTCAACCAGAATTTTTATCGACAGCTCAGACATATGTAGCACGACCTTTGATAACGGGCACCAGGAGACAACTTATGTTCCAACGGCACCAGATTCCACGTGCCGGGCTATTTGCTGTAGCTGCCCAAAACTCGCGCCATGGTTACCATGACAATAATTAAGTTGCACATGATAATTGAAGCCTGTGGCACTAAGATGCTTGGCCGGAGGGACATGAGACCTTGGTCTTAAGGTAGATGCCTGGTCTTGTATTTCTTGACTATGAATAAGCTGATATTTCCGACTTATACAGCCATAAAAAAAAACACCCAGATCTTGTCGTACCGACATAGGCTGTACAGCACAACGGCGTTTGTATTGAGTGTCGGCCGCCTTGTATCTGCACCTTACAGATTGTTCCAGCCTGCAGCCCCATAATAGTCGAAATGGCCGAACGGAAAGTCGGGAATCAAAACCAGAGTGGATAAGGACCGAACATCGATGGACCCTGTATGGGAAAAGCTGGTTGCGAGAATTCTGGGAGACCTCGCCAAAAAGAAAAGAGAAAAGAAAATGACGCAAGACCATCAGGTGCTTTGGGATACGGGAATGTTGCATGAACTGCAATGATTTCAAGCGATGCACAGGTATGTTCAACGCCCCCGAGAATTGCATGGGGACCGCAACTTCAGGATGCATGTGCGGCACTGCCATCAGATACTGACGTCGACTTGGAGGGAGTCCCTTTAGCAGCAGAGTGGCGATGCATAATAGTAAAAGCTGGTAGTGCGGTTTGGGCGTGTAACTTTTGGCAGCCGGGATACCCTCGATGTAAGTTTAGACAGTTGTGGCGAAGAGAAAAATCTTTCTCGAATATTGCTATGATGATATGTGGCAAGCTTAAACCAGGTTTGCAGGCGCCTGGGTAACTCATGCAAGCAGAAGATATGCTTCCTACCAACAGGGGTGTGTAAGTCCACACAACCTATGTCAGGTATCTTTTTGGGCGGGCCCGCGATGCTTATTGCTTGCTGTCTAAGCGAAGGGGTCCAGTTCGTTTCCACTTCGTCGAAGTTTTTGGGCTCTGACGGGCCGACTCTAGCATGACAGCACATGGAGCGCTGATCCCCTTAATTCCTTGCTTAGAAAGGCTTTGAAAGCTTGTCTTCTGTCTATTTCACACATCCTCGTTCATTACGTAGTATTCCGTAAATCCGCGCACCGAGGAAACGCAGCAGATGCTGGTCAACAACGTCAGGCCCACTGCTGTGAGAACTTTGGCGCAGAAGTACATACCTAGGTTCGTTCGTATGCGCTTGTGGTGTGAGCTTAAATCGAAAGATCAGGGGCAGAGTATCTGATAGATCCATAAACACCATCAGCGGACATGAGAAAACCTTCTGTAAAAGAGACTGAGACGTCACTTATCTCAGGATGACATATGACATAGACCAGGGCTCCATTCTTTCGTCTTGCAAGAATTTCCTGACCTGGGATAATGGTTCATGAGTCGGTCCATAGCCCCAATCCAAGATGTGTAAGCCGCTACCCCACTGTAACACCTTCCTTGTAGGTCGATGGACGGACGAATGCTGGTCTCGGCCCTTTCCATCTAATCTAGAAGGCTTCTGCAGGTCCCGCCGATCAACGCTGATACACCCGAAATGGCGGATTCGAAGTCCCTGTCTGTCGTGCTCTAATAATTGATAAGCATGTTTCCTGACAACTGCCGGTGGGTCGGTCTGATCACAAAGGCTCAGAAACACTCGAGAAGGTCCAATGAGATTCCGAACCGCGGAGCCCCAGTGTGATCGGTATCTACGGCGTCAACGCGCTCCACTCAATCAAGGCTTGTGTAACTTATGTGACCCGTCCAGATTACGCCGATGGAAGAATCGGACGGAAGACCCTTCACATTCTTTTGATGGGTCTTGTTAGGTGACGTTACAAGGGAATTCAATGCCCTGAGCTGCAACATTATGGATTTTTGTATCCAAGGGCCCGGTTTTATGTCCTTTTGGAAAACTAGATAAAAGACGGCGCTGCCTTCCGAGCCTTGGAGAAGAATGTTCTCAGTCAGTCAGCCAGCGCAAACAAGCCAGCCCGCCAACTCTGCTCTGTTCTATTATTCACGGAACAATCCGAACGCGACGCAGCTATGAGAGGCTTCCTCACAATCTCAACCCTCCTATCAGGAGCGGCGTCAGTGGCAGTCCGATGCAACAACTCTGCCAACAGCCCCGACTATGTTATCGTAGGAGGTGGCACCAGCGGTCTTGCTCTCGCCAACCGCCTGTCCGAGAACCCTGCCGTCTCTGTCTTGATCATCGAGGCTGGTGGCTCTGTGTTCGACAATGTCAATGTCACCAACCCCAACGGGTACGGACTGGCCTTTGGCACCGACATCGACTTCGCCTTCCAGACAACGAACCAGACGTACGGTGGCGGCCTGGTCCAGACCATGAGAGCTGCCAAGGCATTGGGAGGCACCAGCACCATTAACGGTTAGTTCACAGATGAATAGCAAATAGCTGAACAAAACTGACCGCTTGTAGGAATGGCTTACACTCGTGCCGAAGCCTCTCAGATTGATGCTTGGGAGCAGCTCGGCAATGAGGGCTGGAACTGGGACTCTCTTTTCCCGTACTACCTCAAGAGCGAACATTTCCAGACCCCAGAGCCTGCCCGCAAGGTTGCCGGCCACCTCGAGTACGAGGCCAAAGACCACGGCGAGAACGGTGCTCTTTTGACTGGCTGGACCTTTGCTCAGACGAACGGATCCATCCCGACTGTCCTGAACTCTACTTTCCAGAACCTTGGTCTGCCCTGGAACGAGGATGTTAACGGAGGAAACATGGTTGGCTTCTCCGTCTTCCCCCGGACTGTCGACCAGGAGAACGCTGTTCGCGAGGATGCCGCTCGGGCTTACTACTACCCCTTCCAGAACCGTACCAACCTCAAGGTCCTTCTGAACACCAGCGCACAGAAGCTCACGTGGAAGAACTCTACCGTTCCCACCGCCGACGGCGTCGAGGTCGTGTTGGCCGATGGCTCCACCAGAACCGTCAAGGCCGGCAAGGAGGTTATCCTTTCCGCCGGCGCCCTCGTCTCGCCCTTGCTCCTGGAACTCTCTGGAGTTGGCCGCCCCACTGTCCTTAAGCAGCACGGCATTGAGACTGTTGTCAACCTCCCCACCGTTGGCGAGAACCTCCAGGACCAGATGAACAACGGTCTCTCGTTCGACATGAAGAACACCACCCTCGATGGCACCCTCACCACCGTCGCCTACCCCTCCGCCGAGCAGATGTTCGACAACGCCGACGAGGTCGCCGCCCAGATCAAGGAGAGCCTCCCCGCCTACGCCGCGACAGTAGCCTCCGTCAACGGCAACGTCACCCGGGCCGCCGACCTCCTCGAGTTCTTCGAGATGCAGTGGTCCCTCATCTTCGAGTCCAAGATCCCCGTCGCCGAGGTCCTTGTCAACTCGGCCAAGAACTCCTGGAGCAGCGAGTACTGGGGCCTCCTGCCCTTCTCTCGCGGCAGCATCCACATTGGCGAGAAGTCCACTGCCAACGCCATCATCAACCCCAACTACTTCCTGCTGGACTGGGACCTTCTCCAGCAGGTGCAGACTGCCAAGTTCATCCGCAAGCTCTACAGCACCGCGCCGTTCTCAACCTTCGCCGGAACCGAGACGCGTCCCGGTGCTAGTGTCGTTGCCGCGGACGCCGATGTCGAGGGCTGGAAGGGCTACATCAAGAGCAACTACCGCTCCAACTTCCACCCTGTCGGCACTGCGGCCATGATGCCCCGCGAGAAGGGTGGCGTTGTCGACGCCAACTTGAAGGTCTACGGCACATCCAATGTGCGTGTTGTCGACGCCTCGGTTCTCCCTTTCCAGGTTTGCGGACATCTCGTCAGCACTTTGTACGCCGTTGCTGAGCGAGCAGCCGATCTGATTTTGGAGAACTAAAGTTTGTTCTCGTCATAATTTGGTCGTTCTTATTATACCCTTTCTGTAACATACTTTCGGCGCGATTTTGTCTTTCGTACATAAAAGAAATCATTTGGACTTAACCATACCGTGTTACCCTCAGTGCCGTGCCCGTGCCTTTGCATATATTGAAACAATATTGTTAATACTTAGTGCTTATTGTTCCTTTTGCCGATTATCGATTATCGTTTGCCAATCGCACGACTGAGATGGGTAGATGCTTGGCATATTACAAACAGGGACACCTGGAAAGGGATTGCTTATAGAGTCATTTCCAATGATCCTTCACCATTAGTCGATTCCATAGTTTATGCGTGTCCACCGCTTGCTCACTCGAGCCCATGGCAACATTCGTAACTCAGCGATAAACGTTGCCACAGTACATGTATCCCACACAGTTGACCTAAAATTCAGATAGCAATTCACACATGGTTCCAGACGGAGTGAAATCAAATCTTCCACTTCAACTCCTCCAAAACCTCTCTGGCAGACCTCTGGCCCGCAAACACGGCTCCTTCCATATACCCATAGTGCTTCGTCGAAGTCTCTGTACCGGCCCAATGGATCGGCCCCACCGGCTTCCTCATCCACTCGCCGAACAAACTCCACATCCCAGGCGCCGGCGTCGCCATCGGACACCCGGACGACCAATTCTCCTCCATCATGTTATGGCAGAAGAAATCCTCGGGGTCAAGGGCCTCCTGACCGAACGCAGCTGCGAATCCGCCAAGGGCGACATGCCGCCTTTTGTCTTCGCTGAAGCTCGTGAACTCGCGAGACTTTGTACTCGCAACAAACCCCATGAGCTTGGCGGGGAACCCGGACGGCGGCGTAGCGTCGAACGTCACGCCGATGAAGCCTTCCGGGTTCGTGCTCTCTCCGGTCAGGCCCCTTTCGCGCCAGAAGGGTCTCTTGTACGTGGCGTAGACTTTCGTAAGGGACCCCATCGGCATGTTTTGAAGCAGGGACTCTTTTCCCATCGGCAATCGTGGTTCGAACTCGATTTTGAGAGTGTTGCTAGGCGGAACGGCAGAGATTATTCGCCGTGTTCGGTATGTAGTTTTGTCTGTCCGAACGCTTGCGAAGCTTTTGGAGTAGGAGATCTTACGGACAGGTTCCTCTAGATGAACTATCCCGTCCCCGAGGTATTTCATCAACTTGTTGGCAATAGCTTGCCCGCCTCCCAGAATGAAATGCTTCTGTGCCCCGTTCTCCGAACTGAGTGCCGACGTTAAGTTGACCACACCTTTGAAAAAGAACATGGCGTGGAGCATTGATATGCAGGATGTGTTCTGCCCGATAGTCGTTTCGAACGCCAGGTTTCCCATGTCGATTGTAGCCTGCGTCCATGCCCCTTTCATCGTCCACTCACGCACAGTGATGCGATCAAGCTCTTCCGCATCCGGCGTCAACCACGGCTTCTCCATGTTGACTGATTCGCATAGCTTCTCAAACCGGCGAACGAACATGCCCATATCAAGCACCTCCCATGGCCGCATTGGTGGAAGCAGCCCGCTATATTCTCGCGCCTTGCCGCGATAAGCCACTACCCCCTTGCCGTTTGTGGGTGCGTTGTGAAGTGGCACGTTGAATTCTTTTGCCAAACCGTACATCAAGTCCTGTTGGTCGCCGAGGAAAGACGCCCCGACGTCCCAGTAGTCGCCATCACCGTGAGGTACCGTCTTCGCGCGTCCACCGACGCGGTCAAGCGCTTCGAGCACCAGTATGTGTTTGCCAGAGTCTTTTAAGAGTCTGGCTGCCGCAAGCCCAGAGTAGCCTGCTCCTATTACCACGCAGTCGTACGTGGGCATCGTATCCGTCGCAGCTTCGTCCATGGCTTCGAGGTTTTGGAAAAGCTCTTGACTGCAGAGCGTATCTCTGAGCGGCAAAGATTCTGAAAGATGTATGTGATTTGGACAAGATGCGTCGGCCGATTGATTTCAGAGATGATTTTATCCATTGGCAGAAACTTAGCGCTGACATGATATTTGCAGGTCTGTACGCCACATCAGTGACAGCGCCAATCACGACGCCTCATGATCTCCCATGTCTTTCTTTGAGCCTGGTTTAATTCAATTAGCACAAAGGCGTGGCGTCAGTAGCGAAGACGCAAAGTGTTAAGTGGTTGATTGGACAGGGGCGCACATCTGGCAGCCCAAAACCAGCGACTGTCAACAGCAAGCAGGTTGTGCGATATTTACCTTCAAAAACAACTTGGCTTTAGATAAAGGCAGGAAAAGGCAAGCTGTCTTCGGATCTTATTTCATCCAAACTGGCACTGGGGATGTTAAGTTCTCCCTGCCACGTCCACTTCCAGCACGTTCAGCCTACCTAAGGGAATTGTCAGGTGCCTCGCGTCATGCACGGCCCGCTTCACAAGCCTCATGCCAATTCTTAATCTGTCAAGAAAACGCAAGGGCGTTGCAAAACTCTGGTTCGTTAATTCGGCTTTCGCTAGCCGCTTCTAGGTAGAGGCTAGAGCGAGGACAGCCATTTTGTAATGATTTCGCTAACCTGGAATGCCGGGCAGCATTCCTTTTCGTGCCAGAATTGGGTGATCTTTTGGCATATGCCTGAACGGTCTATGGACGGGCGTGGCATACCACCCAAGTTCCCTGACATATATCCACATCATCCAGAGACCAAACAAAAGCCAGATCATCGTCTGGCCTTATTTCGCTAGATTGTTATTTAATAAATAGGCAGGAAATAAGACTAACTAGACAAATACGCGGAAAGGATTACTGTTCTAAGGACAAAGTCCATTTCATCTAGGGAGCATACGAAGAAGGTGAAAGCAATTAAGGGGTGCGGTTTCTTTCTGGACAATGGAACATTGAACCCCGGCCATTTCCATCCAGTTCTCTTCGTGAACCAACTAAAACTTTTGCCCAATACCAACATACTGTTTAATAATGTTCCAATTATCAGATGTCAGCTTTCATATCCATCGCAGGCTGCTTCTGGTACCCTTCAGTGTTCGGTTCGATGCTCTGCCGAGCAAGCACTTCTCTTTCATGCTGTACCAGAGCCCAAGATATACACCAATAAGACGCACAACAGTCTCTCGCGTCACTGCCTCTGATGTTGTAGCGCTGGCGGATTTGGCAACGTTTGCGCATCACGACCCTGTACCGGGTTGTATCTCAGCTGTGGCTGCCGTTGTTGCCCGAGGAAACCGGCGATGGTTGCTAACTTACATCCAACTACAGCCAGTAAGACAGCTGACTCCCAGCAGCACGCAGTCAGGGTTCATGCGGCTGTAACTCTCCATGGAAGGTTCTCTAAGGCGGTGCGACGTCCGGCCGAACACTCAAGGCTTGCGTCAGATAGAAAGAGTGACAAAAATGGCCCAAAAGAAACGTACAAACACACGGTAGAAGAGTGCCCAGCAGGCATTGTTCGCATGAAGCGCAAAAGCCACAGAAACTGTGATGCCATTCTCCTTCCTGTTCCCTGGCATGTTGCTCGTCATGTGAAGCTTGCATGGCGTGGGTCTCGACCTGTGGGGTTTTACTGTCGTGTTGGAACTGTGGTTGAGTCATTGCCGCGGAAGGTGAAATGGTCAAGTAATAGGGAGGTTGCACCATGCGGCGAAAGTCGCAAGTAATATACAGCAATGCAGTACTAAAAGGTTGGTGTGCATGCGTTAATGACCACAATTTGTGTTTGCGCGACAATATGAGTTATGAAACCTCTCAGAAAACCTCATCGACGACAGCACATCCGCATATGGGCAGTAAAGTAGAAAATCAGTTGATCCTTGGAGTCCGTCTACTTGGCGAGATGACAGCTAGATATAGTTTTCTAGACGTCCCGAGTCAGGCCGACTTTGGCTTTACAGAAGTCCGAATGCGCCACAAGCGCACCTAGGCATACGCCTGCTTCATGAGAAGTCTATTTGGTTCATGACATATGGTAAGTTATTTCAGCTCAAGAATCAAGGTTCTGTGACTCCTGAATCAGCTATACTTTTCTTTACAGTCACGTACGCCGTAGAGTTCCTCCACGTAATGGTGAGTGACCCGATTGAACGATACATGCAAATATATCCCAGCGGTGTCCGGCAAACCAGACATATAAAGAAATGAGTTCACTCCAGCTGTAAGCCTACTTGATCATAGCAGCTGGACACATAAGTTTCTCTATCAAGAGTAAATATTATCAGTCATGTGAGTTTAATACTGTCGTCTGCTTCAAAGTAACAGCGCATATAATTGCATTGTTGGTCCTTCGCTCATAGTATCACGGCGCGAGTAGTCAGACCTCTGGTTCTTTCCTTCTTCCCAGTAGTGAGTTCAATATGCACGACCTGTAATCAGCAGCAAAGTGCTGCCTGTTAACTTAGAGCAAGACCCCTTCTCCGCCCGTTGCCCGTCCATACAGAAGGATAGACTAATATAGACAGAGAGCGCAATAACTTACATAAATGGTGATTATCTTGAGGGTCTATGGCGAATCTATTACACTAAGTTCAGTTACGGTTACTTTAACCTTGTAATTGTGGCACACCATGGTTTAGAGCTTAACAAACAACTCGGTTGGTGCTAACGGAGCTTGCTCATGAACTGACTTGCAAACGAAGTCTGATTGCTTCAAGAGGTAGTTGAGCATGGTTCATCTGAATCCCCCAAGTCGCCGCTATTTCATCCAAAGATATTTCAGATCAGGGGTCATGTTTCCAAACTACTTCGAGAGAAAACTGCTATGCATCGAGGTTACTTAGATCAGATCAGCGATACCGTGATGTTGACGATAATATTAAAGTCGATCTTTTTTCTTTTTTCTTTTTTCTTTTTCACTAGGTAATTTTGAAATGTAGGGAAAGACACTACTATCGAACCTTTTCCCAGGTTTGATGTTTGCTTGTTTATACCATTTGTGTATAATATCCTGGTCCAGCAATTCAAGAGAATTAACAACAACACAGTTAAAACTCTTGAACCTTCTTCTTTTGCTAATTAGTTATGTCTCACTCTATGACGATGCACTAATACTCGTGCCACGAAAGTATAATACCGCCTACGTATTATGCAAGTTAATAGTCATTAATCCTAGCCATAAAAAGTCTCGGCGCTCTATCAAATTAATGTCAATAGTAATCTTACGCAATGAAACAAGATTTCAAGATGATTTTCTATTTTAAATCGCCGCCTGTGTTTGAGAAGAATGCCGTGTACATAAAGACTCAAAACACGCTGCTGCTAGCCAAACGCGTGCTGTGAGGCAAGGCGTATGGCGCTGGTCTGAATGGCGAAGGTTCTATTATCATTGATGTCGTACAAATCATACTGATAAATCACTTACACGCAAAACCAGGAATTTTTAGTGGAGTAAATTTGTGTTTCCAAGAACAACGTGCAATTTGTCATGCATCTCGGTGACCCCTAGCTAGCCCTTAAGACATGACAGAAGGTGGCGGCGGAGTTCCACCCTTGCTGCGGTTAACTTACGAACATTCAAAGCAGTACAGAAAGCCTTACTGATAAACGAGCGGTCAGCTGTCATGCGCTCATTCTTTGATGTGGCCCTGAGTAAGCAACATCAGAGCAGCACGGGGTCGCCTCAGTAAGGTATAGCTTTCTGTTGCACACTGCTCAATACGAACCGAATCAGTGATACTATGCAACAGTTACATCGCTCTCATTTCTGTCATTTCTTTATTTGATACTCGTATTGATTGAATCAATTGGTGTTCTCATTGCAACTTAGTGTGAACCACGAGTGCGATGCAAGCGATCCAGCTACTACCCGTACAACGTTACCATCACATGATTTGCATTCCCAAGTGGCAGTGGACGACACCGTTGCCTTGCATACGGGTAGACTATTACTTGGTATTATGTCCTAACTCTGACCATAGGGACTCATATTCCCATTTATTTTGCTATTGAATTTCTATCCTTTACTTATTTAAACAGCACTAAACGCCCCTCTGCTTGCTTAAGCCAAGCCATCGCCGTAGAATTTATCATCGTGACTCAAAGAGCCATTGCCTGAATTCAGTATTAAACCACGTAGCTTGAGGACAAAAGTTTTGGTAAATTAGTATAGTGGATGGGTGTCAATATACTGATTTAGAACACCAAAATAAGCAAGGGCGAAGTGGTTCTATTTCCATGAACACGAGGGTTCAGGCAACATGGAACTCCGCAATCCTAGCTCCCGCAGCGGGACAGTCGCGCGTCACTTGTCGCTTAGCCAATGCTTTTATGATGGCATGGCTGGAATGGACACGCTAATGGACACGCCGATGGTGGCAATGTCGACTCTGGTCACGTCTAGCGGCTCGTATTGCAACGAGCTTCTCCAGACCACTTGCATGGGACAACTATTCAGATTTGTTTAATGAGTATTTGTAAACCTGCTGAGAAGATCGTGTCTTAGGACGACGAGTACAAAAGTCAGCAGCTCTTCCCAAAAATTGCTGAGGAGTTTTCAAGCACATCAACACCCGTCTCAACAGATTCAAAGGATTCACACTTTCAGCATCACCAACAGCCTTATTACTGTTTCGTGTCAGCCAAATTTATACAATGCAGTTCAAGATCGCTACCATTCTCGCGCTTGGCGTTACTGCCATGGCAGCTCCGACTCCTCAAGCCAGCGCTATCGACCCGGAAGACATCGTCATCCTTGACTTCTCTGCCCGTCACCAAACTGATGGTTCAGTTGACAGCGTTGGACTTCACTTGAATGGTCACGACGAGCAGAATCTTTACTGTGGCCAAACCGGAAATGTTGTTCTTGGAGAGAAATATGCTTGTGGTGACAGCAAGTACAGCTTCGCCCTAGTGAAAGGCCTCTATGACACTTGGGGGGTTCGGATCTTCCACCGATGGGGCGTTGCGTGAGTCCTTTCCTTTACACGTGTTGAGGGACCCCGCCTGAACAGGTCGTACGTATACTAACTTCCGTTTTAGGAGCGGTGCGTCTGGATACCGTGACATCCCTACTTACTGTCATGCCGGTCCGTCGGGATCCACCATCTGCACCTTGCAGACCGTTGTCAGTTTATACATTGACAGCACGCCGAAGGACTGGTAAGGGCGGGCGTGAGAGCTCTAGCCAGATGTTTCAACTTGGGAGTTTAGTATGAGAGTTACTTGGGTGACAATAGGGCAACGTTCGAGGCCCGGTACTGGATGATGGCTGGTTGATGTCTGTTAGTTATCAATACGCATGTGCCCACACTAGATATGATATCTCCACCATAAAGAATGTTTTCTTGACTTCGATGCCGAAATACTCCGCGGATATCTGAGGAACCGTTGACCTTATCTATGAGATGTCGGCAACCCCGCCAGCCCTGCCAAAGTACCCACTCTAACGACGATCGAACCCACACTCTGTGCCAAACTCAGGTTCCATTGAGCGGCTCCCAGACAATACGGCATGCCATTATCGGGTACCCTAGCATAAAACACGTGGAATCTCCTACTCATCGTGGTTCTGATCAGTCACTTAGTCATTACTATTGAGCATATCATGAAAACTATGTACAGGTCCACACCCATGCCCTGTCGACGTGGATAAAAGTATACGCTCGCTATCGCTAAACTGACACCAATTCCAGCATCATTCCTATAGACTCCTACACCAAGCTGACTCACTGTAAGTCAGAATTGGTCCCAAGTAAGACTGAGGAAGCAAAAGACCGCCATCCATCCAGTTACAAAGATAGCCCCATTTCTTGTCGTTATCGCAGTTGGTAAACTGCTTGTTCGCTGCTCTCGTCTTGTCAACAGTGTCTTGGCCGGTGTAGTCGTACTCGCAAAAGCCGTGCGAAGCCAGGCAAGTCACCTTCTTGCCGTCGAAGCTCGGATCCTTTCCCGTGCAGTCTTCCACCTTGAAGATTTCGGTCAAGTTGGCCCAGCCTTTGTCGTGAATCTTGTTCAGAGCATCGACGTAGGTGTTTTGTATGTCATTCGGGTTGTGAAGTGCGTACGTGTTATTCGTGTCCGGGTCGATCCAGAACTGGTAACAGTTACCGGCAGGGCCGAGTGAGGGGCAGGATATCGCGCCGTTTGTTTTCGGAGCGAATTCGAGCGCATTCACTCCCGTAGATCTAGCAGATACAATTCCGTTTGCCTTGAGGGCTAGTGAAAGGGTGTATAGCTGCAAGTCGTGGTACAGCGAGGTCGATTCTAGGTTGAGGCTGGTGGCAGCGCGCTCACTGAAGCCACCAGGCGCCGTCGCCGCCAAGAACAAGGTGCTGTTGCTTTGCAGCTCCTTCAAAGAATCCTGCAGCCCTTTTTGATAATCGAGAACAAGATCGGCGAGGCTGCTGCCAATTTGTCCCAAGGTGATGAAGCGTGAATTGGAAGAGCCTTCTACTGAAGTCATGAAGAAGGAACTCATTCCTGTGACTACAGCCAGTCCTGTGGCGATTAAGCCCAAGACTGGGTTGACACCACTAGCAGCGGCAAGCCAAAAGCCACCTGATATCGTTGTCCACAAAAGGGTGCTTGGGACTTCTGGGTCGGTAGAGGGTGATACGGTGGCAACGATATCCCCTATCGTATCAGAAGCGAGCGAATTCCCATTCCACAAAGCCTCCGAGTATTGGTTGAAAAACTGGTATATGGCGTAGATGTTCCACAACGTGTAGAATTGTTGTGGCGAGTAGTATGTGGCCCCAACAGTCTCGAATCCCTCGCAGGTGTCTCGAGTAAGGGTATTGCAGGTTCGGCCACCATATCCATTGAATGCAAGAAAGCATTGGGCAAAACCCAAGGTGTCGCAGTCAGCTTTGGTTCCATTCTCGGCCAGCCACTTTGTGATATAGTCCGAAACGTTTAGCTGAGCCCAGCATTCAGACTTGAGCCCCGTTGACGATGATGGGGAACAATCAAGCTCGCGGGCAACGAGGAAGCCTTCGGGTGTGGAAGCAAGAGCTGTACTGCAGAGCAACGCAATCAAAAGTGAGGTTTGAATCGCCATGGTGAACTGAGGACCAATAGGGACCGAAAACAGAAAAGAGCGACTGAAAAACAAAACGTCGGACAATGGTAAAGTTCAAACTTGGAGTTTGATGCGTTTTGACTATAATGATCTACATTGAACTTTATAATGTTTTATTCCCTCTTCGTCTAGAGATAAGGATATCCTGGTGAGATTACATGATCTTATTACAGGAGGTATTTCCTGTCAGGGGCATTGGTTGTATTGACTCGAGCAATACCGTGTTTAACACGTGGGACAGCCAACTCGTAGTGGGTAGTCGAGAACTGATCTATTTCACCCGTTGCCTCTTACATGGGGGAGCCCTCGTTTATCGCGCAGTGAATGTGCTATGACCACAAAATCCTTGAGATACGCATGGGGCTAGGCAAGGTTACCGCCTCGGAGCCAGCCGACTGCTCCGGCAGCACCGATGATCCCTTGTTTACATATAGTATTGACATGCCGCTGAGCCGATGCATATGTCTATGTATAGGCAATCTTTCTTTAATTCCTGGAAAAGCCTAAGCTACATACTGGAGTCTTCCGCCGCTGACAAAAGAGATGCAATGCATCCCGCGTGTATCTTTTCCTTACGAAACCTGCTGATAGCTGGGAAGATCCCGCCATGTGTGCAAAATCCTTGCATCCACTCACCATGCTAGCTTGACTCAGGCCTCCAAAGTTCTCTGGCATTCTCTCCTACAGCTCAGTTTGGAGTACAATTCTAGTGAATTCATCTGATTGTTGCACGCCGGGTCAAGACGGAACTTGAGATGACTATTCTCGACGTATCCCTCCATGATGAACTATAGCGCTTCTTGCTACAATCGAGTTGATGAGAGTCCTTGGCCCAGCCCTTCTGGAACTGGAAATCGGATGCCGTGGGACCCTGAGACGGTGGACAGACGTCCGGAGACGGAGGAGGAGTGGGAGGAGGGTCTACAGATGACTAGGAAAAGACGAGAGATTATACGTGCTAGAGACGACGGCGGTCATAGGCTTGGGAAGATGGAAATAAGCCAAGTCGTACGTGATTGTGGGTTTGGTTTCATCACAAGCAAGATGGCAAGCTGGGAATATCGCACAATCTCTGCGCTGGATTTCAAATATTGCTGTCTTGAATTTGTCGAGGGCCTTGAGGCTCTTCGCCGGACCAGAGCTTACATGGGACAGCGACATAATCGGATCGGCCCACGATGACACCGATTTCGGCAACATAACTGTGAACTGAAAACGGGTTGCCCTAACTTAACACGCTGTACACCCACTTTGCACCTCATGACAGCATTCGTAAAGCGGCACCTCGTGCATACAATGCTGGTGAATCTGAAGAAGCAACAGGAAACGTCCGTCAGCCACGAGAGATCGCATGATTGAAACGCCAGTATGCCTCGCGGTCTTCTTAGTCCAGGAGCTTAGGCGGACCATCAATCCAACCGGCACCGGCACCACCAAGACCGATAGGGGGGTGCATGTGAGGTCTGTACCACGAGGGCGCCTTCCCCCACCATCTTGCCGTAAAGGCGTTGACCGGAGGCGGGGGCAAATTCGGCTGCCACTGCCTCCGGGTCAACGCCGAGTGTTTTCTGTCCTTGGGATTGGTCTCCTTCGCCCTCTTCTCACCGCACCTCCTTTCCATGACCTCCAAGACGCAAGGGTTAAAACAGCCGCGGAAGGAAGGGCCAATGGGGCAGGACTTGAGGCAGGCCTGCATCTCCCTTCCGCTCTCCGAGGAGCCGTCCCACTCGGACGGCCAGGCGCAGGGGTTGTTGCCCTTAGGCTCCTCGACCCGTGGCGCCACGTCGTCCTCGTCTCGAGGCTCGACAGTGTGCTTGCTCCAGAAGCGGTGTCTTCCGAAGCGGTGCTCCTTGGGCAGCAAGGTCTCGAGCGGGACGTCCGGCTTGCCGTCATCTTTCTCTCCGGCAGCTTGGGGAGCCGTGTCGTTCTCGCTTCGGGGCTCGATTCCGGTCGTGTTCCAGAAGCGGTGCTCCTTGAGCAGCAAGAGCTCGAGCGGGATGTCTGGCTCGCCGTCGTTGTCGTCCTCGCTTCGGGGCTCAATACCGGTCGTGTTCCAGAAGCGGTGCTTCTTGAGCAGCAAGAGTTCCAGAGGAACGTCTGGCTCGCCGTCATCTTTCTCACCAGCAGCCTGGGGAGCCGTTCCGTCCTCGCTTCGGGGCTCGATCCCGGTCGTGTTCCAGAGGCGGTGCTTCTTGAGCAGCAGGAGCTCGAGAGGGACGTCTTGCTCGCGGGAAGCATCCGTAGCTTGGCTGCTGTCGCCCGGGGCGCGTACTCCCTGACGGCTCCTTCGGTAGGCGTCGACCGCGCAGCGAAGCCTACAGTAGAGCGGGGCGGGCTGTTCGGGGGCATGAAGCCCGGCAAAGACCTTTGGGCAAACCTCCAGACAGGTCTTTTGCAAGAGCTTGGCCGGGACGAAGCCCTCATTGGGACGCACCAGTTCGGAGGGGGCGGTGTAATTGACAGGGGCAACGTCGGAGTTGGTAGGGATGAGGGGGTTGGCGACCGCGAAGCCCACGAGGGCGGCAAAGCCAAGAGATGTTGGCTTCATGATGAATGTTGGTGGGGATGAAATCTGTGAGTGAGAGACTTGGGAAGGAGAGTTGTGCTGAGCACTTCCGAGGGCATGTTTGGCTGTTCATATACACAGCATCTCTAGATACCTTGGAGGCTCCTAGCACCACCTCTGCGGCTTGTTCGCGTCACGCAAGGTTGGGTTTCACGGGCGTGATCCATCTGAAAGTTTCCGAGAGAGCATCGCGAGTGTCTAGAGACCGCCCCCGACGAACCTTTTTGAAGCGAAAGCTGGCTCCATGCCGGGTTTCTTACCCGGTGGCCCTCGGCACCGTGATGAATCTGGTTCTGATGTAGATGAGAGGTTGCATGTGTGCCGCAAGGTGCACATTGTTCAGACTTTGAGAGCCCGTGAGGCTATGGCCATGGCTGACGTACCCACAACCTTAGCAGAATAGTATGAGTCAATGTCTAACAGTGCAACCACCCCGAAGGTCTAACTTTGCGATAAGAGCTGTGAAGGCGTGGCTTACCAGTGACATGTTTACCATGATGCCAAACTGGTGTCCGCGGATGCTGAGCCGGGCATTTGACATGGCCGAATTATTATACAATTCAATAGCAAATCATCGTGGTATGGCTTTCAGCCAAGATGCATTGAAAACCCCTCATCATGCCGAGTGATCCGCCTGTTCTCAACTCAATGTGTTGTGTGTCGGAAGCCTGGGGCCTCTACTCTTCGGCCATCTCGTCATCCTCGTCCCCTTCAGCCCCATCGTCATCGTCATCGTCATCATCATCTTCATCGTCACTTGACCCCGAACCCTCACTCTCACCCTCGCTGCCAGGGTCGTAGTCCTCTTCATCCTCATCTTCCTCCTCCTGGAGAGCCTGCTCCGCTTCAAGGTGAGCCTTCTCTAGCTCCGTCATGCCATTGTCATCAACGTTGCCATTCGCATCAGCCTCAGCATCAGCCGCCTTCTTCGCCTTCAGGTTCTCCGTCAGCTCCATCTTTGCCTTTCTCTGCTCCGCCATGCTGCGATCCTGTAGTCCGTGACGCTTGACATATGACTCGTCGATGCCAGCATAGTCCTCTTGGTCCAGCATGCCGAATTCGATTTCCTCCGTCGCGTCACCCTCTGTAAAGACCTCAACGACGATGTTGAACGTGCGCTGCAAGACACTCGTGTAGCTCAAAGCCACAATGCGGTCAATGGGCAGGAAGACCAGGGGCTTCTTGAAGCCGTAAAAGATGCCGTTGGGCAAGAAGAAAAGATATCCGTCCTTGGACCCGCGAAAGGCCTTGACGTGCACCGCCTTCTCATTGGGCCTGTGCGGCTGGCGGACGAGGCTGTGGAATTTGCTGGGGTCGGCCGAGACGATCTCGGCCCTGTTGCCAGCGGAGCTGAGATGCGTCGTCAACGCCCAGTCGAGGAGGGCGCGGTAGGTATCGGAGACTGCTGAGGCAGCACCCGCTTTGGGCCCGCCGATTGTGCCCTGCTTGGGGGGTGTGGACGGCACTGTAAACACCAGCGCTTCCTTCTCGGGCGAGGTCTTTGTAGGGAGGCAGGTCCCGCGCGGGAACAGGACATAGTTGTGCTGCACCTGGGTTTTTTCGGGTACGGGGAGGTAGAATGCATATTCTGGACAAGCGGGTTAGCTTCGATTGGGAGCTGGCCGGGATGGCAGGGACGTACCGATGTCTTCCCATGCGTAGATGATACCCTCTACGGGGGCAGTAGTGTTGGGTGCGCGGGCATAAAGGTGGTTCGCCGTGAAGCAGAGGTCGTACTTCTTACGCTGCGGCACCGAGACGGAGATGTCCTTGATCTCGAGAAGGACCTCTTCATCGGCCGCATTGCCGGTGCCGGAGCTCTTGGGCGCAGGGTTCGGGGACGCGCCGTTCGTGTTGGTTGCTTTGAACCCGTTGGTTGGACCCTCGTCTACCCGTCTACGTTTCGATGCGGGTTCTGGCCCGTTGATCTGCTCGTGAACGAAGTTTGCGATGTTGTTGAAGAGCGCGATGCGGGCAGGAGTGTCTGCAAGAGGAAAGGGGTTAGCTTCCATGCGTCGACGAGAAAGGCTCTGCGCAATTGAGGTCCATCGGCGTACCGGCTGCTTTCTGAATGCCCTGGAGGATGTCTGGCCGTGACTGGAAGACAGCGTCTAGCCGCTGGCTGTCGAGGCCGGCAGGCATCGTGATGGATTCTCGGGATGCTGGTAGCTTGTTGCAGAGCTTTGAGAGGGTTTTTGCTCGTTGTGATGGCGAATTGCAGGCTGTGAGGCCCAATGTACGGGGGGGTCGTGGTCAACGGTCTCGCGAGTGATGATGTTTTCTTTGACGCGGCGTCAATTGAAATTTTGGGATGTGACGTGTTGACGCTCGGCGCGTTGGACAGTCAGTCAGTCAGTCACTGCTGACCCTGCATGTTCCATGTTTCCGTCGCACCAGCGGCGCGGACTCGGACTTACATAATTTAGCAGTGTGCCCCCCGTGGGCCGCAGACTAATTAGGTATTTGCCTACCTACCTAAGACTCCTAAATACCCAAGTAGGCTGCTAGGTACGTAGGTACTACTATTGTGTTGAGTATTGGGCATGATACTTATACTGTGTTTTTTAAACTGTATCTATATTACGGTGTACCTGGCGACCTCACGAGGGACTAACTGCCTTGAAAATTGTACCTTAGTACGTAGGTAGGTACTAATACTGCGTAACTGTAAGTAGGTACGTTGGAACAGCACATGGAGCCCGTTTCTCGAGTCAAGTTGCCACTGGGCCGTCCGGCTCAAAACGTCAATTCAAAAGGGGTCTGTCAGTCTGTCTGTCTGGTCCGACTGTTTTATCGACTTGTCGGCACATTTGAAACCCCGTTTCCCGCATCTTTAATCCCAAGTTTAGTCTTTTGTCGTTTTGTTGCCCCCTTTCCCGTCGATAATGCCACACATTGGATCAAGATACGTATATTGGAGCTGGCTTCCATTACCCATAGCCACCCACCCACAACTACCCAGGACGCCCTAAATTCGCGCTTTTGTTTGTTTGCCTAGGTTGTTCATGATGCCAGTCAGACAGAGCACATTTACTCCAACGAAGTCCGCAGAACGGCAATCTGCTCGAGAACGCTGGACTTGCTAGTACCGCCCTTGGCCGCCCCCATCTCGACGCTCTTCTCCTAGTTGAAGGTCTCGGCAATGTCCGCCTCGAAGCGCTCATCGACGGCCTTCAGCTGCTCATAACTAAGCTCGTTCATCGGGATGTCAGTCTTCTCCGAGAGCGCGACACAGCGGCCAGAGATGTGGTGGGTCTCGCGGAAAGGAACGCCCTTGCGGACGAGGTAGTCGGCAACGTCGGTGGCCAACATGAAGGGGTCGAGGGCGGCCTTCATCTTCTCGGGCTGGGTGTCGAGGGTCGCGAGGACACCCTCGGCGATCTGAATGCTGTCGCTGACCGTCTTGACGTGGTCAAGCATGGGCTCCCAGCTCTCCTGGAGGTCCTTGTTGTAGGTACTAGGGAGACCCTTATGGGTCATCATGAAACCGGCCATCTGGCCAAAGACACGTCCGCTCTTGCCGCGTATTCCAAACTATCGGGATTTTTCTTCTGCGGTATCAAACTACTGCCTGTGCTGTAAGCGTCGGCAAGGCGCACGAAGCCAAACTCGCCGGACGAGTAAATGATCAGGTCCTCCGCCCAGCGAGAAATGTGCTGCATAAGAATCGAGCCCCACTGCAGCGTTTCGGTGACGAAGTCACGGTCGGCAACACCGGCCATGGAGTTCCAGAGCAGGCCCTCTAAGCCCAGTTCCTTGGAAATGGCCTCACGATCAATATTGAAGGGGTTTCCGGCCAAGGCACCGCATCCTAGGGGGTTGCGGTTGACGCGCTTATTGACCTCGCGAAGGCGCTCCAAGTCGTTGGCGAAGGCCATGGCGTACGAGAGCATCCAGTGACTCCAGCGAACGGGCTGGGCGCGCTGGAGGTGAGTGTAACCGGGCATGATGCAGTCAATCTCCTTTTCGGCACGGGCAGCGGTGACCTTGAAGAAGCTGATGAGGTGGCCCTCGAGCTTAATGAGCTCGTCGCGGAGCCACAGGCGCATGGCACAGACGACTTGTTCGTTCCGGCTACGGCCTGTGTGGAGCTTGCCGGCGATATCCTTGCCAATGACCTCGCCGAGGCGACGCTCGTTGGCAGTGTGGATGTCTTTCCAAAGTCAGTCTCTGATGGCGCATTTCGATTCTGAGGCACATGCAATCATACCTTCATCACCCTGCACGATCTTGAACTCGCCAGCCTCCCACTCCTTCTCAACCTCCAAGAGGCCTCTCTCAATCTCCTCGAACTCGTGTTGATTCAGAATGCCGTTGTTGTAGTTTGCGCGGGCAAAAGCGATGCTGCCGAGGATGTCCTGCTTGTGGAGGAGCTTGTCGAAGTGGATGCTCTCATTGTACTACTCCATAAGAGGGTCGAGGCCGCCTAGGTTCGTCAGTCAATTATCTGGTAGACAAAAGCAAAGCAATGGAAAGAAGAGTACCAGTGAAGAGACCTCCCCCGAGCTTGTTCTTCGCCGGCTTCGAGCTTGAGGCCATGGTGTTTCTAGACTGTATATCGGGATACCGAGAGCGATTGAGGTTTCAATGGGTTGAGGATCGAATGGGGCCACAGCAATTGAGACGAATAGAAAGGAATGAACAGCACAAAAGTTAATTCGATTAACGGTTCGGCGCCGAGTGCAAGAATGGTATCGTCTCAAAGAGGGGAGGAATTGAGGAACGATGCAAGGTTCTTGACTCATCTGTACCCGCAACTTTTTTTCTTTTTCTTTTTTTAAACAGCAAACTCATCGGAGCGCAAGTCGGAGCTTGACTTTATGACTCTCGACTCACTCTCGATTCGCCTCAGCCTTGCCTTATCTTGCCCGGGGGTTTCTCTTATCGCAAGCTGAGGAGCTTTGGCCACCTGGCTTCAGTGGACGTCACAGTGGATGCGCCCCCGAATCTATCGCCATTGATTTGACGTGTCGGCTTGTCACCCCGCGAATTCCACCGGTCCGTCGCTGGCGCTACCCTCCCTCCTCCGCCTTAGGTAACCGGTCATTCCCTGCCCCACGCCGGTGTCACCATCTCGACTTGCCTCATGCATCCATCCTCAAACGTCACGAACCGACACTTGCTATCCCGATCTTGAGTCCCACCGTCATCGTCTCGCTCTTTGGTGTCGGCGATGGCACATCCGTCCTCCCAACTTCTCATACCATCCTCCAGTCAAGTCTGAAAGTTTGCGCGACAGCTACCCCTACCGCCAACATCATGTCCTTCGCCAACATCTACACCCACCGCAAAGTCGCCGAGACTGCAGCCAAGGGTTGCGATGTGTGCTATCGCGCCACCAGTAGCGTGCTGGTTGCGTCGGAGAATAAGGTATGTAATGGCGAGTTATCTCAACTGAGCGATCCCAGCTAACCCGACTACCAGGACTTCTTCTACGTGTGCCCCAGCCATCTGAAGGATAGGAACTTCTGCTCTCCGATCATCGATAAGGAGGCTGTGGAAGCAAAGAAGAAGAAGGAACTCGAGGAAGAAATAGAGCGCGTCAAGAAAGAGTACGAAGAAAAGCAGAAGAAGAAAAAGGAAAAGGAAGAGAAGGATAAGAACACGGACAAGGACAAGGAAAAGGAGAAAAGCAAGGATGACAAGAAGAACGATGACGAGAAGGAGGAAGACGGTGTCAAGTCTCCCGAAAAGGTGAGCAAAAAGCGCCTCTGCAACCTCTTCGAGGCTCAAGACCACGACTGACGAGCTTCTAGGACGGCACCGAGGCACCCACTCCGCCCACGGAGGAGCCCCGCGTTTTCGCGCTCCACAAGTACGCAACCCCCACCCATGCCAAAATATATCCCAAGCTCAACTTCTCGATAGGAACTTTTATGGTATACGACTCGAGAAGAAACGCCAGATGGAAATCGCGAAGCGGAATCGCGAACGACTGCAACAGCCGAACCTATTTCCATCGGTTCCGAAAGGTGCGCCAGGCGCACCAGGTAGCTGACATGTATCTTCAATGCTAGAACGCATCCACGTTCCACGCCATGTCAAACCTTGGTCAGCATGAATAGATACCCTCTCACGAGAGCCTCATTAACAACGTGGCACTACTATCCAACCAAGAATGTCAGGCCACATACCGCCCACAGTCCAGGCTGTGTAAGCTGGAATGAGGGTCGCCTTTTCATATATACCCATTTTCGGTTTTAACCGACCCTGGACAGGGACCCGAAAGCCAACTCAGGTTGCGTCCAAATCGAGCTTGCTGCATCGGTTGTGTTCGTTTCTGGTCACCACCGATTGTCATCCGTTATCGTGCGTACAACGCCTCGACGTCGCATTCCACCATGCACTGCCCTTCCTGTCTGAGTCTAGACTTCTCATTGGCCAACTTACGCGTGTGCAGGACTCGCTGGCCCAACTGCCTCCGTTAGTCTACGCTTCTATGCATCGTAAGACGACCTGCAGTAGCCCTAGTAGGCTGTTGCCGCGCTGCGGTGCTGCGGGAGCACAAGCTAGTGTATGTACCCTTTTAGATGATGCAGCTCCGCTAGGATCCTTGCCGATGATCATGGGCGTGTGGCTAATATTCCGGATCCCCTCGCTGGCCATGCCAAGCACCGTTCGAGAGATCCAGGGCTTCGATCTGGCACGGGTCGGTCTTCTCAACAAGTCCTCGACTAGTGCCCCGGGTAGAAACCGCCACCAGTGAGTGCATTGCTGTAGTCAGCATGCGCTGAAGGCTTTCCACAGAGTACCCATCCCAACCCTTGGAGGACCACTCTGCTATGCGTATTTTACGTGTCACCTCGGCCCCTTCAGCCTTCCATTGTTTGGCAACAGGACTTCCACTCGAGTCAGTCGCCGGCCATGTCTCCTCAAAACCTTCGATACTCGCCCACGTCGCCATGACCATGTACAACCCAAGGATTGTTAACTCCACCGGACCTACATCATTAGTCTATCTGTAAGCTAGTACGTTAACCATGCGGGCGGGCTGTGGGCGTCTGGTTAGCCTCGCCAATGACGTTCAGCCGCGTCCTTCCTGCCACTCAGGCCTCCTTGTCAGGCTTAGTGCTTACATGCGTCAGTCATGCTTACGCTGCTGGGGCAACAACTGCACATGCGCCCTCTGCACAACTACCCAGCAAATCAGGGCACCCAGCTCTTTACGGACTATACTTCATTGAAGCAGCCAAGAGCAAGTCGGCGGAGGATATATGATCAATCGTGACGTTTGAGGTATGGGGAGGGGGGAGCGCTCCAACCGCATACTCGTCTCCTGGAAAACCACATCACAAAATTTTGCAGCGCGATCATACCCACAAACACCACCTTGGTCCTTGTGCATACATGGAAGCGGTACTGTCGGTCTCTGTAAACTCCGTGTTCCCCCTATCGCCGAGATCCAGCAAGGGGGCGCAACTAGACCAAGCTGGGTATTGTTCGAGAACCCGAGCTCGGCGGGGTAAACCTGATCCATAATGCCCGGTTCCCTTTGACAGGGACTAGGTATCGATGCCATCCTACTAGCACACGACCCGCGGCTATGCGACTCTCGTCCGGAGGAGCCTAGGGCTGACGACCGCCTGCGGGATACGCGTGCTACCCGACGGTACTTGGGTGCCGAGCAGTCGAAACAGCAGTCCACCCAGAACGTGAGTAGGTGAGGCCAATTTTCACCCTGATACTTGCCTTTGTATCTTTGTATCTTCTCGCCAGTCGGGGCAGTCAAAGCTCAAGTCAGCTACGGATAAACAGTCTTGTCTACCTATTAGCCATGAGAATTTGTTGTGGCGTGGTGTATAGTCCGAGGGCTCGACTCGAGCTCACTAATCTAACTAATAGCAGCTTCCTCCGTGTCAGCTAACGCCCAAAACAAGTGCCGAACAACTTAGGAACGATGATTATCAACATTCCATCAGCCCAGTCAGCGGCAACAAGCAACCAACTTCCACAGGTACTCTCGAGGGCGTTGGCTGATGGTCGTTTGGTAACACACAGATGGCAGTCTCGATCCCAAGCAACCCAAGTTGAAGTTTGCCAAGGGTATGTCAGTACCCCAAGAATTACTTACATACAATGTACATGTTGCGGAGTCATCTTCCCCATAGCAGGACGGACGGACGGCAAGCACAAAGCAAGGCTCGGACAACGCATTCGGCCTCCTCGTAAAGACGGCGTGCGGCAAATGCCGCAGCAAATGAAGCACGAACAGACCGTGGTTGTAGCTCAGGTAGCTGTCATAGGCACGGCAAGCAAGGTTGCCGGGGCTCTGCCTCGAGCGGTGGCTGCGCCGGTAGGTGCGGCGCATGCTGACCATGCCGAGGAGGCTCCTCTCGAAAAGAACTTTGCCGAATAGCAACTAGCGAAGTCTCACTTTCGGGTAATTTGGTCGGCATCCGAAGCTTTGCAGTACTCGAGCATGTCGATGCCGGGACCAGGGCACAAGATGCCCGGCCAGGCTTTGGCAGGCTATAATGACCGATTTGACGTAGCGCCCACCTACTCTGGGGGCTCGGCCAACAAAGGACGCTACATTGTTTACCATCGCAATAGGTTCAAGTTCAGGTTTCTGTCACTGGTAGCCATCATGTCAGAATATGTGTCACTTCCACTACTCAAAGGGAAAGGAAGTGTAGTGTAGCAATGGGTCCCTACTAAGCAGAACCTTGATCTCACCTTCCGAGCGTCAGCTACATGATTGACAATGGGACTTTGGTATAACATCCACTCGGTCGGGAGTGTCATCAGGCCTAGACGAATCCCAACCTCGCGGTCAGGCGCTAATGGAATGTGCGATCAAGCCAGCGAGACTGACAGCCTTGCGAGTTGATGGTGGCCCCGGCGTTTCTCTCCCCCGTCGATTTGGTGAAGGGTTGCCAGTGACTTGCTTGTCCATATCCGCTGTTAACAAGTTCCAACGACCATTCTCTTGGATGCAAAGTCTTCTCTTGCTGACCAAGCTCAGTCTCCCCTTGAACGACTGCCGAAATGATCGAGAGTCCGATCAAGGCTCCGGCCGCAACAGCGCCACATCACGGAGGCATGCCCCTTATAGACAAGACACCCACGTCAAGAACCGTCCATTTGCACACATCCCGCATGACGATCCGATCAAGAGGAGGGGCTTATCCCGTTCAAGGGGGCCTGTCGCCGAACAATGAAGAGGGGGGGGGGAGGATAGTGGGAAACCGTTCTCCGCCTACATGCCATGCCGAACCGCTCCCCGTACCCAGATGAGACTGCAGCAGGCTGACAGGCTCCGTGTGGATTAAGCAGCTTCGGCGAGGGGGCATGGCAAAGGAGGGGGCGTAAGCTGAGCGAGCTCTAGCGTCGTCGGCTCGGACACCAGTGGTGTATCTGGAGCAAAGCAGCCCGCGCCTCGGGCGTGAGGCTAGTACGCCCATCTTCCAGGGAAATGGAGGGGCGTGAGCAGTGACATGCGCTGGGCCCGTGTGCCGTTCGTCTCTGCCAGAGTTCTTAACAGAGTTTGATATCACCAAGATCACACCACAGATCAGCGGGGTAGCGCAGAGGAAGTCTGGACGAGGTCTATCGCAGCTCCCTGGGTCTTGGCGAGCGTCAAGGATATCCTTAATCCCCATCCCATCTTTTCTTTGCAATCATCGTACATCCATCCGGTGCCGGCAGTGCAGCAACTTCTGGTGTTGTCACACTCGGATGAGGTCTTTGCAATGTCCTGTAAGCGGAGCTCGACGTCCGGAGTTCGAGAACGGATGCGTCATATCAGCCTGGGTAAGCCAGTGACGGGCCCACGGAGTCACTCCACCGTTGTCTGACGGCGCTGTCGTGCCCGCAACCACCTCGACTCCTCGGGGGGTGTTGGTGGGCCTATCTCTACCGCTCGAAGAGGATCTGGACTCCGGGCCCAATCTTATCAGACAGCTCGAAATGGGCGGAAAGCCGACAGTGACATGTCTTTTGCCTCCTTTGGACTCCACAAAAGCCTCGGTTGCTCACGGGCGGTCCAAGTAAACTACACAAAGTGCCTCCTCTTGTACCCCTGCCTGCCTGCTTACGGGCGGTCTCCGGCCATTGGCTGGTTCGTATTTTGGTGATACGTTCGATCGGTTCGATGGTGTCCCGGGGGAGAGCCGGAAGGCGTCATCGGCTGGCAGGAGGAACAGCGCTTTGACATTGGTAAAACATCAATAATGTGCCGGCGTGGGTTAGGGCTCGGCTTCCCTTGCCGTTGCTCACATGGCAGGCGAAAACCATGCTTTGCGCGCGCGCCCGCGCGAATCTTGTGCCTCCTTTTATCGAGTTTGTCAGCAGCGGCGCCCGGGATATGTGCGAGTGGCTTGTGCCTCGGTCACTTGTCGGATTTTCCTATAAGCCAAGACGACAACAGTTTTGCAGAAGCTTCAGATTCTAATCAAGGAAAACAGAGCCGGGGTGTTTGGATCTACGTCTCGACGGGAGGAGAGATGCATGCGGAAGGTGGACCCCCCATTGCACAGGTTTGGTACGCACATGATGCCCAAATGAAAAACCTGTAATAATGCGGACGATCGGGAGCTCAATCTATGCAGCTTATCATGTACCTCACAGCTTTCAAGTCGCAAACGTGAAGATCATGAATGGGAAAGCAGGAAATATTACGTGAGAACTCTGTTGCCCGGGCGCTCGCCAGCCAGCCACAAACTCACTTTCGCGAGTTGGCGTGAAGAGCAGGCCAAGTGAGGAGGGGGGGTAATGAAGCCACAAGACTGGTTGGCGGCTGCTGCTTTTCTTGGGGTGTCTGTATCGATATCCTGCAGTGGATGAGTCGTGGCTGCTGACGAAGGAGCTTTGTCAGGTTTGTGCAGGGCGGCTGATGTGATTCTGACGCCCCGGTGACCAGCTCCGTGATGATGCTACGGGACAGGCCGACAGCCATCGACGGCATGACGAGGCCTTTTCAGTCGTGGTGCGATGTGACAATTATGCAAATAAGAAAGTTTGGTGAACGGTAGGTCGCTAGCAGCTGGTCTCTGAAATAATCTGTGATTCGCGGCGGAGGAAGGGCAGTATTTACAGCGCCAATGTTCGTTACCTGTAACCTGACAGGTCATACGGCACTGAATCATAAGCCTCTGTCGGAATAGTATCAGTGATATGACATATGAGTTTGCTTTACCTTTTATGGATATAGGGGCTGAAATGAGCATGGGATGATGCGTTCTTTTGAGTATAGACATGATTCCCGACTAGGACTCCAAATAGCCAAATGTCTAGGTTACAGCTCAGAAACTGATCAACATGTCAAAACATTATGGCCTGGAAAGCTGAAATGTTTCGGCAGTAGTACAAATGAAACATGAATTCTTATTCCGTGCTGCTAATCTGCGTGGGGACCTTGCCTTGGAACCAAGAACTGAGATGTAACAATATATTTACCCAAAGATTTGAAGGTCGCAACGACACATGGTTAAACCCGTAACACTCAACGCAAGGAATCTTGAAAAAGTTTGCCGAGCAGATTGGCATGATGCTGTGGAAGATCAAAGCTCAGCGTGCGGCTTTGGGGCTGCTGAAAAGTCGATCCAAAACAATAAATATCTGCTGGGGTAATCGTAGCTATGTTTACAGCAAGAAGCTGGAATGAGATCTGTCAAGAAACTGTCGACGCTGTTCGTGTCCTGGAGTTTCCGCTACTGAAACCATCGTACAACTTATACTCTCCTCTTTCGGCCTTCCACTCTTGTCCGACTTTCCAAAGATTCTCTCGTCCACCAATGGGCCTATCCCCTGGGCTCGTGGCTCAGATCCCGTGGTACTTGAGTTACGGTGCAGAAATAAAGTATGGGGATGAAGCTCAGGCCTTGGAGATTGATCTATCCGGCTTGTCCGCACTTAAGCATAGACTGTGGTTCCAAATTACAGGCTGTTAGGGTTGGGGGCGAAGTTATGAACCTGATGCTGGCATCTGGGGGTAGGAGGGCCAACATCGGGATTCAATGTGCCCCGTTTCTCTGCATTCAAACCTCAAAATTCCCATATCAGAACAAACAAACGAAAAACTGCACCGTGCTGGGGATGAAAAGGTGTAAGAGGCAAAGTAGACAGACATATATACTCATTGTTGGAACAACGATATCACATGACTGTATACCCCCCAATGACTCAGCATTGCTCTGGGACAAAGATGGTACAGGCTGAGTACTCGGACTTTGGGTATGAAGATGGATCAAGCAGCGTATGGTCTCAGTTTGAAGTAACTCTCAGGACTGGAAAGGTTATATCTGTTCGTGCGACAGCTATGTGATGCAGCCAGATAATCCCAGACAATACATCTTATGTCGGTTCGCCCTATACCTACCTTGTTCACCTCCAGTCGTACGATTGTACCGTTGGACTCTCATTAACAGGAGAGTGTCCACACAACACTCATGGCATATAGCCGAGTTCTGATAAGTTGGTTGTGGACACTGGCAGGGGTTGCGCCGTGCAACACGGAGCTGAAAAGTTTAATTCGACCGAATCGAGGACCTCTTATTTCAGGAGCCATCCGTTTCGTTTGCTCAATGTTGATTTTATCTCCATATCCGAGCTCCGACCCTTCGTGATGAACAGAACTAGGCCCAAGCCCAGCTGTTGACGCGCGCTTGGACGCGTTCACGACGCCGCTCTGGGAAAAGAGACCAGCAGGTCTGTTTTGACGGGCGCGGTCTTTTGTACCAAAAGACCAACCGCCATGCATTTCTCGCTAATGAGGAAGAGGAAAGCGCGCTATCGAGAACCCATATCTAACATGAAGCCCCCTCTATGATTCCATGATGTGTCCTATACCCCCCCGTCCCACCGACTTTTCCCAGATACTCTCGCTTCTTGGAAAGCCGCATTCAACTCCTGCCGCTGCTCGCCAGTCAACCTTGCGCGATGAAGGCCCAGGTCCTGGTCCCTCAACGTGGCCCCGTTTTCGGCCAGCATGACCGACAGCTTCATCCTTTCGTCCCCCAGCAGCGTCGTGACGAGGCAGAGGTCCAGCGGCGACAGGCCCTCCACATTGCGCGCGTTGGGGTCCGCCCCGTGCTCGAGCAGGAGCGACAGCGTCCTCGCGTCCCTCACGCCCCCCTCGATCCTGAACCTGGAGTCGATGTGGTGGTGGAGCGGCGTGTCCCCGGCGGCGTCCAAGACGTTCGGGTCGGCCTTCATCTCTCCCAGCAGGAACTCCGTCACCTCCGCGTTGTCGTACGCGGCGGCCTGGTGGAGCGCGTGGAGCGAGGCGGCTTCGTGCGTCAGCAGCGAGGAGCCGGCGTCCACGAGAAGCCGCGCCATGTCCAGCGTCTTGCGGGGGTCTCTCAATCTGCTCGTCCCCAGCAGGAAGTAGAGCGGGTTCGCTCCGTGGACGCTCACGGGGTTGTATCCCATGGTCGTCTGCAGCGCCACGCACGGGAAGCTGGCGTTATACTCGTCGCAGTAGTCCTCCACGTACTGAAGCGAGCCGTAGTTCCCGGCGTCCAGGCCCTGCTGCACCGAGGCTCTCTTGTTCGGCGAGGCCCTCCCGCGGCGCAGGAGCATCTCCAGGACGTCGGGCTGCCCGCGCAGCGCCGCCCAGTGCAGCGCGCCCATGTCGAGCCTCCGCGGCTCTCTCCACCACACCTGGTACTCGCAGTGCTCGCAGTGCCGGAAGCACTCGTTCGTCCACTGCAGCGGCATCGTATGGTCGTCCTCGTCGACGTCCGCGCCGTTCTCCAGCGCCAGCTCCAGCGCGCGGACGTTGCCCCTCTTCGCCGAGATCAGCAGCGCGGACGAGTGGTTCTGCCGCGCGTCGCGCCGGTACAGCACGGGAGTGATGAGGTCGTACAGCGAGCGGCACGTCGCCGCCAGGTTCGCCACGTCCCTCCACACCTCGAAGCGGGGGAGCATGCAGAACGGGCACATGGCCTCCGTCTCGTAGGGGAGGCACGACGACTCCCAGTACTTCTCGTAGCCCAGGGAGACCTCCTTGGCGTTCAGGTCGAAGAGGGCGTCGACGATGCAGAGGATGATCTCGGGCGGCAGACGCTCAACAAGCCCGAGCGAGTTGAACTTTGCCAGCGCGTGGTAGTAGCGGCGGCGTTTCTGGGCGGCGCCGTAGAGCGGCACATGGCTCCATACGCAAGGGCAGCCAAACAACGCCGGCACCTTCTCGTTGCTCGTGGCGGGGAAATCTGGTCCGGAGGGTCAGCTCAGGTTTCCGTGATCCGAGGGTTCCGGTGAGGCTTTCGCAGCCCCACGGACGGGATGTGACTTGCGTGAGAGGGCCATCATTGCGGTGACCGGAAGACCCGGAATCCAAGTGGCCAAGAGATCGGGACAGTAAAAAAAGAGTGAATTGTTCGTTCTACAGTTCTCTGTTGCTCATGTCGTAGCTCTTTGACGCGTAACGAGTGTGTTGTAGAGAGAAAAAAGGTCGTCGGGGAGACATGTACAAGAACGCGAACCTCACTTATCTGGAGATTTTGCATCATTCTGTTGAGAGTCAGCGAGGCAGGTGTCTTTGCTCCAGCCGACGGCCCCTATTTCAATACATCAGGGGTACGCCTGTATGCCATCGCGTGCGTGCCATGGCACTACAGAGGCCGTGTCATCCGGGCTGTCCAAGTTCGAGGGAAATTCCTTGCTCAATGGGTGACGATGCGATCCCGCTTACTCATGAACCTAAATCATCGCATGAACACTACGGGTTGCGTGCCGAGACATTTGTACTATTGAATCAATGATGCCCAGGTTGTTGTTCACTGCCCAGGTCATCGTGATCGCATTTCAATGCCGCAAAACCATCGGCAGGTCAACATTCGGTGTACACGAACGCTATCTCGGAGCTGTCCTTACGTAAGTAGGCCTCTACGCTCACTTCCTCGTCCGATGACTATGAGTCAGGTTTCGTCGGTGATATTCCCGATATAGTCTCAGGTAAAGGCATGTCAAGCCGCGAGCACAGCAGCTGGCCATCTCGCGCCCCAACCGAACGAGAATTCTGTCATGGCCCGTTTCAGAGACGCAACACAGAGACAGTCGAGTGTTTGGGGCTTTTGGGCGCACCATTATTCATTGATTGATCATTGTCCCGGACCGGAAAGTGTTGCAGCTAACGAGATTGCCGGTCATTGTCTGAGCCTGTTCGCGGATGTCAGGACAAAAGAATAGGTAAAGTCATGGTCTGGTGACTACCCTTTTCCGTAATTCGTCGTGTCATGACGCCAGCCTGTGCCGGCGGTGACGCGAGTAATAATGACCTAGCGAGTACGGTTGAAACAAATGGACTCGGTAACATCAGCCGTTCAACCCTACGTCTTTTGTCATTTTACTTCCAAGAGCTTCCGCGCTTGGTTCAGACCATCGGGTAAGCATAAAATAGGCTCCCGCCTGGAGAGCCCAATGAATGGATGCACAACCGTCCCTACTATGGAAAGTTGTTTCCAAAACTTTACCTTCTGTATGCCGACCAATCGGTGCTGCGAGCCCGGCCCCGAAAAAACAGTTGTCCACACCGAACCAAACTTTGGTCCCCGGGCCCGGAGCTCTGTCTGATCAATATGGAGCCCACGTGTTGGTCTAAACGCGAGGTTCTCTTATCGAGTGCGGTGCCATTCGTCTGGAAACTCTGGCTGTCACCTGCGAGCTTAGTCGATAGGGGTTTTTGGGGGAAAACACCGGATGCCTCCATGACATGGTACCTACCTACCTATTTCTCTCCAAACCTAATATGGTGCTGAGCATCGACTGTGATGCTTTTTAGTGTGGTTTTACGTCTGTTTTATGGTTATTGTTGTACACCTGTGCGACCTTATGAGGGGACCTTCTTGTAACCGTCCGTACCTTGGTCGCCATTCGTGTAGTCTCCCACAGCCATAAGCCTCACGTCTCTTCCAGCCCTACAGGCTCCCAGTGACAGATACAACGCCATTGCCGCATTGTGTCTAAACCGACAAAAGGGGGGGGGAATAGGCGCCAGGGACATTTTTGAAAAGTCAACTCAACTGTCTCATCTAATAGGAGGCGGGGCTCACATGGTTCCCGGCCGCTTCGTTTAGTGGTTCCATTCATGCCGGGATACTGATCCTCCAAGCTCAGATGGGCAAAGCATGGTTTGATACAGAGATCTGACCCGCAAAAGGGCGGTATAAATATACCTATTCGAGATGAGTTTCAATGCTGGCCAGTCATGCTTGAAAAGGCAGCCCGCTGTCGTCCTGGCTTTCTCTGGGGCTGTTCCGCCCTGCAAAAGCTTCAGGAGCCGGTGATGATGGTGATGATGATGATGATGACCTTGAAGATGGTGTCCGGCACCAGTTCACAGGCACCACCTGGCCCATGCTGCCTCGAATCCTTGTCTATCTATTGACGCCCCCCCCCACACACAAGAACGAAGGATGGATGGGGGGGATAAGCTCCGTGTGGAATGGGAAGATATATATGGTTCCAAGGGGGGTACCGTTATCAACGACATGAAGCATCAGATCTCACACTACATACGGATACAGCCTTGGAGGAAACAATGAGTGGATGTCCTGCGCCGAGACCATATATAATCCATCGCGGCCACAGGATGGGGGGCCCAAGTCCGTCGAGGGATTCATGATGAAGCAGTACATAGAGTGGATGCCAGTAAACGGCCCATCCCCCTTGCGTCTTGCCCTCCTCTTCTCCCAATCGCGACTGGCCCCCCTCCCCAGTCCTTCCCCTAGCTGCCGGCGGCGGCACGCCCGCCCTGTCATCGAGGGCCCGGCATCGGCGTGCGAGTGAGAGTGTCAGGCATGCCTGCCGCGCCTCTCTAGCCAACATTGGAAACCCCCGCCGTGGGAAGTCGCAGCGAGGGATTCGAACTGCATGTCTCGAGGGGGGAAACGATGGATGGGGTGGCACTCGGGGGGGCTCGCTCACCTGGGCCGCCCGTCCCTTACCACCGGGAGAGGATTTGCGCGTACGTACACGTGTAACTCGCAAGGGGGTGAGGTGTATTTGTGGTGGTCATTGTACGGATGTTCGCCGCCACGTATTCTCGAACCCCCACTACCCTCACCCTCACCCCCCCGAGCAGTAGGACATGAAAACTGCTTCGTAGTATCGTGTGATCAAAGCCGGCAAGTTTAACCCCCCTCCCAAGAAAGCAGGGGATCATGAGCACACGAGAATCGCCTTCCTTCTGATCCTTGGCGTCCTCCTCCTCCGCCCGGCGAGGTGTTGGATTACAACGCCGAGATGTCAAAGTCCAGGCATCGCCTGACTCGGCCTGCTCGACTGAAAGGGTATGTAGGATTTGGGCAATTCTGCTCGACCAGGCTGCAACAACGACTGGGACCGACCGCATCCCCCGTCAAGCCCAACTGCTGCGCATTCCCGCCGCCCCTTGGGACTTTTGGTCATGTTTCCCTGGTGGGATCTTGGGTCCGACGTAAGAACTTGCCCGTCTTCAGCGTCCGGATGCTAGGAAAGTGGTAGTGTCGAGGCAGACTTGGGGATTCGACCGTTGTATGCGTATACTTCTCTATGTGACCAAGAAAACGCACTCACCTCCTTTCCCATTTATGCCGTCGTGTACATCGTCAGTAGAAAAGATAAGAAATAAAATAAAACAATAGAATCGTCCGGCCCCGCCACAAACTCCTTGACCGCCCTTCCATGCACCCACCCCGACCGCTCCCTCCGGCGCCCCCCGTACCAGGGGGGATCTGGCCCGCCAGGCCCGTCGTCACAGCCTCCCCGTCCCGGGCGGCATCCGAATCCCCAGCGACGCCATCCCGGCGGCGGCCGCAGCGGCCCCCGGAGCCCTCACGGCAACCTCGTCGACCCGCCCCTTCTGCAGGCTGAACCCGGGCGTCACCCAACCGCCGCAGCTACACCGGAACCCCCTCCAGCTGTACCGCCCGACGGCGGCGCCGCAGTTGCCGTTCGGGCAGCTCAGCCGCCCCTCCAGCGCGCCCTTCTCCAGCTCCTCGCGCATCCAGCTCAGCGGCTCCACGAACACATGCCCGCACGCCTGGCCCCGCGCCTTGCCCTGCTCATCCTGCTCGTGCGCCAGCACGAAGCGCGGCGTCGCCAGCGTCTTGCGGCACTTCTTGCACCGCGCCTCCTTGCCGATGACGGCCTGCCCCGACGCCGCCGCCGCAGCGTCGTCCTTGCTCGTCTCCTCGTCCTCGAAGCGCAGCCGGCTCGGCGCCTGCCCCGCCGCGAGGCTCTCGTCGATCTCGCGCTGGAACTCCCAGCGCCTGTAGACCGGGTGCGACTCCACGTCGTCCGGGCAGCCCATCGTCCACCACATCTCGAGCTGCTTGATGAAGCCCGGGTTCGGCTCGGCGATCTCGCGCGTGTTGCGGACCCACTTGACGGCGGCGGCGACGGCGACCGAAGCACGGTCCGCGGCGGCGGCGGCGTCGTTGGGCTCGGGGGCGTTCTGCTGAGCGGCGGCGGCGGAGGCGGGGGCGCGGCCGAAGCGCTCGGGGTGTTTCCAGAGCAGGTAGGCGACGACTGCGGTGACGGAGCGGGACTTTCCCATGGCGCAGTGGACGTAGACGGCGCCGGGGGCGTCGGGGTCGGGCTTCTCGGCCCCGTCGGAATGGAGGTTCAGCTGGGCGAACAACGGGGCGGGCCCGATGGTGTCTGGGTCCTCCGTCTTCTTCGTCGTAGTCGTCGCAGTCGCGGCCGCCCCGGCCTCGCATTCCGACTCGGACGAGGCAGCCTCCTCCTCGTCCTTCTCCACGGCCGCCTTCAGCCGCTTGGCCTTTTCCTTGAAGCTCTGCACCTGCTGCGCCGCATCCTCGACGCCGCCGGCGTCGCGATGATAGTCCTGCGGATACAGCGCCTGGTCGATAAAGCGCACGGCCTTGGGCAGGTGGACGAGGATGTCGGCGTCCTCGACGTCGTCAATGTCAATGACCATGTGCTTGAAGGTCTTGCCGTAGTTCTCCCACGTGTCCGTCTCGCTCTTGAGACCGGCCGGGTCGAAGCGCACGACCGAGAGGATGTGCGTGATGTTGCGTTCCCTGAGGGCCGTTGGACGGCGGAGGGCCCAGATGCTGGAGAAGGGGGGGAGTGTTAGATGGGGAGGAAGATGCTCAGTCGATGGTGAAGGTTGCAAAAGAAGAAGAAAAAGGAAACTCACCCGCCCACGAACAACTCGTCCTTCCCGTCCACGCGGTTCATCGCCATGTCGACGCAGCTCTCCCGCAGCAGGCGGTGCACTTCCTCGGCCTGCTCCGTCTCTCCCGACCCGCCCTCGTAAACCTCCAGTACGTTGCTCCCCGTCTGCCGTTGCTCTTTGTGCGGCGGCGGCGGCGGCCCTGGTCTCGGCACGAGCTTCGACTCAATCTCTTTCAATCGCTCCGTAACTTCCCCCGTCAGCAGCTGACCACGAACCATGCGAAATAACGACGAGGGGGGAGGGGGGCGATGGGTTTGCTGAGGACTCCGAGGATACCTGATGTCTGTCGGGCGCTCTTTTCTTCTTATTTTTCTTTCTTTATTTTTCTTTCAGGCAATAAGTATTCGGCCGAGTGAGTGTGATGACGTGAAATAAAAGAGGTGCTAGAAGCGGGGTCCAATTCCTCTCTTTTTCTTGACGTCTCTCACTCACACGCACACGCACACGCACACACTCTCTCTGTTTCTCTTAGCTCCTCGTGTGTCGAAACACACCAGATCTGATCCGAGGGTGGTGGCTTGGTTTCGGCCTGGTAGCGAAGGGTGATGACGCAGTCGGAGCAAGTCGAGGGAACTGGCTGGCGTTGGTTGATTGATTGATTGATTGGATTGGATTGGATTGGATTGGATTGGGGTTGGTTGTTCCCGAAATGTTGTTTCCTTCATCGGAAAGAGTCATCTGCCCCACCTTTCTTCTTGAAAAAAGGACTGGCTCGCCGCCTTACGAGGTACGTACCTCCCTCATTAATTCCAGGGACTTGGAGACCTTAACCTTCCTTACCTAGGCACTTAGGTACCTAGTGAGTGTAGTTACACCCTAATATCTAGGCAGGTATCTATCTACTAGGTACTCACCTACCTAGGTACCTATCTATGTATCTGGAGGAACTCAAGTTGTTCTTGTTTATTCACACATTCACACAATATGTAGCCAACGAAAAGAGGATGGCCATCTTTTCCTTCTTCGGCACTCTCCCCTTCGCCACACTGCTTGGCGGCGCCCGTAGCTTGTAGGGCTAATATCATGTGACACCCGGTGCCTTCTCTCCCCGTTTATGAAATCACGGCTACCTACCCACCTAGGTATGTATCGTCTCACTTTGTCGACTTTTGCTGCGAGTACGGATCGGATTGCTTGCATAGGTGATTCCAATTATGTTCGTTGGTTTTGATATACGTGACTTGTTTACACCAACTTCTTTTTCTTTTGCTTGATTCCGTCCGTCCAACCTGTTTGTTTGTTCCGTACCCATCCATCCCTTTTACACAAAAATACAACGCCAGCAGGCCAGCCAGCCAACCAGCCCGGCTGGCCGGCCAGCTCGCCACGAATCGTGCTGTTTCTCCTCTAACGCTATCATGCTATCGTGTCGCTCGCTTCTTCTCTGGCCTGACAATATCGACCTGGTATACCCTCCAAAAGAAATGCGCGCAACTGACAACATGCATGACTGTGTATGTGTACCAAGAGCCTTGAAGCTCCAAACTTGCAACCACCCGTAGTACTCCAGGAGCACCCCCTAGGCCCTAGGGGGGGGAAATAAAAATGAACATGGGCGCTGTTCGAATAGCCAGCCGTCCCATACATCCAAGGGGGTTTTCGCTTTTGCATCTTGAATTTGCCCACATCAACGGCGAGGGCCCCTCCCCGGCCAGAGCGATGGGCGGGTATTTCCTTTCCCCTTCTCACCGAAGAATAGTAGAAATAAAATGAGGCGGATATCGTACGGGAATAGCGTGTCTTCCACCAACCATCTCCCATATATTAAATCGTCCCTTCAACAACAACAAAAAACGGCCGCCACGCGCTCGTGTTGACATCGAGCCCGCGACCTTCGGTGGCCACCGAGGTCCGGCCATGTCGTTGCCTGCATCTCACACGCAGGTATACGAGGCTTGTACCAATGAGCCTGATCAAGACCCAGCCTTCTGAACTCTGGCTTGTCGTATCTCGACTCATTCACCTCGGGGTCGGGTCCTCGTCCAGCATGCAAGCATTCTCCAGCATGTTTGTCCACTTGCCACTGGTTCCCGCGTGGCTGTGTTTAAGGTGCTGCCGGAAGTGGTCTGCACGGAAAAACTTCTTGCTGCTGTTGCACTCCCGGAACTTATGCACCTCCTGAAGGTGGCGAATGCGCTCTTCCCAGTCCTGATCGGTGGCGTGACGCGGTGCCGAGGCGCCAGGACCGCGACCGTTACGGGGGAACTCCTCGCCACAGTAGCCACAAGTGTCTGCCTCGCCAGGCCGGTTGGTGCTATCGTGAAATGCTCGATCATAATGGCTGAGCGCCGAACAGCTCCAGCTGTGTCTGCGGACGTGGAGGCTGTTTTGGTGACGCTCTGCCTCGTTCTTGTTCTTGAACCGGTTTCCGCAGAAGGAACATTCGTATTGCTTCTCCGCTTCGTGGGCCCTGGATCGAGTACGTTAGTCGATTGGCATTTGAGGGGAGCACAGTTTAACTTACGCCAGCTCTTCTGCGGTTTCAAACTTCTTTGGCTTCTTGGGGCAGCAGTCGCACATAAAGAAGCCCGAAATCTTGGTGCCGCCAGGCTTGTTTACCTCGTTAAACTTACGGGGAGAGGCGAGAGGCCGGCTTTCGCTGATCGTCCGCTGGTGCGGCGCGCGAGAGAGAGAACCACGCGGCGAAGGGTTCAAGGACATTGTTGCGCTGTAAGGAGAGCTGCAGCCAGGGTCTGTGCCACCGGGTGAGATGCCTCCCGGCGACAGGCCACCGGGAGAAACTCGGCCATAGGAGGAGCCCATGCTGGCGATGCTACCAGTCAACAGAGATAGGTTGGAACTGTACGATCCTGCGCGGCCTCCCGACGAGATCGAGGAAACGGACCCCTGGGGGATTGCGCTGAGACGAGGTGTCGGCGAACCTCTCTGGTTACCTTCGCGACGGCGTAACAAGTCTCCTTGAGTCGTGAATCCGAGGGGGACACTGTCATCGGGGTCGGCAGAGGCGCGTCGCTTCGCTCCGACGCCGTCGTAGTGGGCCCGCAAAGGGTCCTCAATGCGTAACCTCTTCATGGAATTTGTCTCCTCGATTTCCATATCCTCCACCTCGTATCCGTGCGAAGAGGCATCGTCGCTGTTGTTCCTCCTCGACCGCATGGGCGGTGATCGGTCAAGGTCTGAGACCGAACGGGGTGACCTGTAGTCATGGCCGATGTAAAGACTTCCCGGTGACGGCGACAAGGCGGAATTGGGAGTCTGGGAGTATCTGTCGGGCGAGTCCAGCAAGTTTGACGTCTTTGGATGAAAGGGTAAAGATGTGGGCACAGATAGCGGAGGTACACGGTGGTCGCCCGACAGTCTCCTCGAGAAAGGTTCCGTGGCGGATGCGCTCGAGGCACTGAGGAGGGATAATGAAGGTTTGTTATCGAACGTCTTTGACGGGTCTAGCTTCTTCTTCATATCGGTAAAGGCGTCGGCGCTCGACTGGAACTGGAACTTGTTGTGGTGTAAACCAAACCCAGCGGAGATGCTCGGCAGAGAGCATTCGGATCTGGAAGCAGTTAGTGAGGATGCACACACATACACACACACACACATAGGGAATCACACATGGGACATATGCAAACGTCACCAAAAGGCGTCGACACACACACATGCAAGAGACCTACCTCGTTGAGGCCGAAGCCGAACCCATGCTTGCATAGCCTTCATCTCTTTCGTGCCTGTAGCCAGCTCTCTTGTAATTCGGCCTGTCGTCGTAGCTGCCAATGCTATCGTGGTAGCTGTGTTCCCTCGGGCTGTAGGAAGAGGGGTCCCGGTGGTAGTGCCTAGGCTCGTGAGGATGCATGTGGGGTTGCTCCAGAGGGAATTGAGGAGGAGGCAGGGGCGGAGGAGCGGCGTTTGTGATCCTGTCGGAGCCGGGAATGGAGACAGCGACCGAGGAAGAATACATGTTGAAAGGACCCGTTCGGTCGGAGGATCTGGGGTTAGAGGAATCTATAAGGATGCTCGGGAGACCAGCGGGTTCCCGGTATCTCGAGGTTGCCTCCATATTGGCGGCGGAGATCTGTGCAAAGCAAGCCAGCTGATAATCGGAGCAATTGCAGCTCAAGCGGAGCGCCACCAAAGGTTTATAGCGATGTGAGCACGGGCGTCATGAGTGATGGGCCGGAGCTTTTCTCTTTCGGGTCGCGATGGATTACGAAGTGCATCCGAAGCCAAGACGGACTTCCTGCTGAAGGCCGAGGGTGGCGATGAGAGTCGGGTGCGCCGTTGAGTGGTGACGGACAGGCGACGGAGGAGGTCAAGTATGCCCGTCTCTCTCTCTCTCTCTCTCTCGCTCTCTGTTTTCTCTTCGCTTTTTGTTTCCTTGTTTGATATTCCCCTTCGCTCCTTACACGTATAATCTGGTGCGAGAAGAGAGAGTATGGAAATATAAAGACAAGACCGGACGGGGGAAAAAAGACGATTGCGGAACGAATGGCAATGTGCAGAGATGCGGTAATGCTCGACGGGATAGGCTAGCTGTACAGCCGAGTGAGGAGTGTCCGGAGGTCTATTCGCGGGGGGTGGAGGGGGTAGCAGCAGAAACAATCGAGGTCCGGACGGGGTCGAGGAATGCGCAGTACAGCAGTGCAGTGCAGTGCAGTGCAGAGAGGTCGTCGGAAGAAGACGAGCGAGTGGCCGCAGTTGAGGGCAGGTAGGTAGGTAGGTAGTTGGTTGGTTGTCCAACGGGTGTCGAAGCTGGTTTGTATCTCGTTCAGTCAGTCGGTCAGTCTTTCTTTCTTGTTGCGTCGTCGTCGTTGGGAAGGACACGACAGCTGAAGTAGGGTACTGTAAGAGGCGAGAAGTGACGTTTCGCTGAACAACCCCGAGAGAAGTAGATTTTGAGGGCGAAGGAGGCGACAAGGTATCTTTATGAGGATGGAGAGCAGGTGGAGGAGAAGAGGGCCGATGGGCAACTGGAACCCAAAGAGGAGAACAAGAACAGAAGGGGAGGGGAGTACAGTCAGTAGGAGGGGGGGTGGATGGGGATGGGGGTAGGGGGGTAGGGGGGGGGGGCGTGTGGAAAGCTGTCGGCAGCGGCAAGCGAAGCAAAAGGCCAGCCCAGCGGCAGCGTTCCTTCCTCTCCTTCCTTAGAAAGGCGGGCCAGGAAGCAGAGCAAGAGCAAGAGCAGAGCAGAGCAGAGCAGAGCAAAAAGGTACGTACACTCAACTCACTCAGTCGCTTTTTTTTTGTTTTATAATCCACCCGCAGCGTTGGCTTGGTGCAACGCGACGCAGATGGATGGATGGAAGGATGGGTTTCCTCTGGGCCGTCTTTCCCCCTTACTACTTACTGTATGTAGGTAGGTGGTATGGTACCTAGGCCAGTCAAGTCTTAGCCCCAGCTGGCTTGGCCCAGGACAGGCAGGACGGGCGGGACAGGACTGACTGACTGACTGACTGAAAAGGACAGGGCAGACAGGGCAGGCAAGCCGTCGGCAGGGCAGGCAGGGCAGGGCAGGGCAGAAAAAGAAGATGGATGGAGACGAAGCAGAACGGAACGGGGTCGGACAGGGGTGAGGGGGGTAGGTAGACAGCCCAGTGACAGGGATACAATGTGGATAACGGGGATGGAGACGGGGGAGCAGAAGGGGTGG